>JAFIDM010054244.1:0-31064 GCA_023159025.1 Thereuonema tuberculata | reverse complement strand
ATTAAACGTTATTGTATTGATGTAACTTATGTAAGTAATAAGAATTTAATTTTTAGTGATTTTGTTTCCAGAAAATGAAAACTTTTCGTTGTTGTTATTCAGAAGATGTTGCAGAAATAAAGTAAGGATAGACTTCTTGTTTTTGTCGTTTTCACGACTTAGAAAAATAAATAAAATTAAAAGAAAAAGAGAGGTTTTAAATACAATATTTTACGGAAAGTAAAACTAAGCATTTCCAGAAACTTCTAGTTTTGTGTGTTCGAACACTTCATTCGAACACGAAATTATACCTTTTTATATCCTTCTTTATAGGTTTACAGTTATTAACTATAACAATGAATAATGCAACTGCAATAGAATACGAGAACGCAACTTGTTTGAGCAGCTACTATAAAAACCTCATCAAAAGTGAAAATATTCCGTTCAAATTCGGTATTTATAAAGGTGTCTTTGATGATGAAGAGGACAGTTATAGCGAATCCAGCACTGATGAGGAAGAGGAGGAGGACATGTAATGCAACATATTTGATGAATCGGACATTGAAAACCATGTCTAGTTGGGAAGGAAATCAAAATGAGATTTTAATAGAACTTCACTTGTACGTGCTGTCAGCACTTACAGGATTCGTTACCATTCTTTATTATCTTATAAACAAAAATATCAATTTGTTTTTTTTTAAATTATTTTGTTTCTCACACTATCCTACTTTGAGAACAAAACCACAGGCTTATAACATTTAAAATTAATCACAAACTGATTGACGTAGTGTATTTTTAAACAAAATCTCTCTTAAAAAACAAGATTTTAAGTTATTGACCTTAATTAGATAATCCAGCGTCTTAATAATAAAGTTTTATCTTTTTTTTTTATTCTTGGTTCTCCGCAAGTTTTAGATTTGATTAGAACTGAATGAAAATAAAGTTTTTGTATTATTTGTTTTATGTTATTTACTTTAAAGTTGAAATTACCTTTAAAATGGCAAATTTATGTAAAAACACATTTTTTAAATAAGTTAGGAGAATTATAAATTAACACGAACACTTAAACGAAAATTCTGAAAAAATTCAAATAAAAAATAAAATAAAAGATTTGTTTGTTTTCTGTGAAGCTCCAGAATTGCGTGATATGTTAAAGCCTTTTAGAGTTTTTCTGTTGTTGATGCAGCTTCAAATTTGCAATTGAATTTTTTGGGGAAATGCAATATTTTGTTATTTTCTACTATTATGTTTATTTATAATTAAATCTGTAACAAATTGATAATATTTGTAATTGAGAATAAAGAATCAGTAGAAAATGGAAATTTTTTATTGAGATGAATCATTAAAGTTTTATTGCATTTATAATTTAGACGTATGGGTCTTTCAAATAATCACAGAACGAAATCCAATCAGGATTCAGTTTATGCTGATATAAGTAAAAACGTCAGAGTATTAGAACATTATCCTTGAGGATGGTGAGGTAAATTTTGTGATTGAATGTCCGCACTTTATGTAAGCGTTCACTTCATCTTGTCACAAACTGGTTTACGGTTTGCAGAAATTCATGTGCGTCACGTCGAAGTTTTAAACAGAAAAACATATTTAGTCAGTAATTACTTACTCTACGTATTTACTTAGAAAATATTAATTATTAACATAATTATTTTCTAAGAACATATCTAGATTTATATCAAGGGAGTTTATATAAAATCACATTGAAAAAAACGTTTCAATGCATGTTTCGAGGAACATAACTTTAATCATTAACCGAGATTTGATTACCGAAATATAAATATTTCGATACAATATTCAATGAATAAAATAAATAAAATATGTCTGCTCAAGAAGTTTTTTTTCATTTTCAGTTCTGAGAATTTTTAAAATCTAAGATTTCAATTTACACTCAATAACGAAAAGTCATGGCACACCCCTCCAATCAGGTTCCGTGTTCGTAATGAGACAGATCCAGGTGCTTCCGTTCTCGGAATGCAGGCACTTTTATCATACAATCATTGTAAGCAAAACTAGCTTCAGAAATTGCAGCACGCCGAGAGCTATCCGCATTTGAACAGGGGATCATTGTTGGTGCCAGACGGATGGGTGCCTCAATATCAGAAATAGCCAACACCCTGCAACTTTCCTGCACAACCGTTGTGAGGGTCTATCGAGAGTACATCCAACGAGGGGTTCCAACCCACATCGGACAGCGGACGGACCGCCCACGCCTGATTGATGCCAGAGGTTATCGTTGGATCACCCGGCTTGCAAGTGCTGACCGAGGGGCGACAGCGGGATAAATCACCATGCGGTACAACCAGGGACGTCTCCCACAACTGTGTCCATGATGAGAATTCGGCGAACCTTGAGCGTTGCAGGCTTTAGGAGCAGGGGGCCACGACGGGTACCACTCTTGACAACTGCACATCGTCGGCAACGCTTACCAACATCGACATTAGACCGCTGAGGACTGGCGAAGGGTTATCTGGTCCGATGAGTCACGGTTTCAGCAGTATCGGGCCGATGGTCGTGACAGTGTCTGGCGCAGACCACACGAAGCCATGGATCCTGTTTGTCAGGTGGGGACCACTCAGGCAGGTTGCGGCTCCGTATTGGTGTGAGGTGTTTTCTCGTGGCATGTAATGGGTCCATAGATGCATCTGACATCCCCTCTGCGTGCTACTTTCTTCGTTAATCTGCTCGGGGACCACCTGCACCACTTTATGAACCGTTTTTACCCCTCAGGCGACGGCACCTTTCAGCAAGATAATGCGCCTCCACACCCGACCTTGTGACACGGCAGTGGCTGGAGGAACATGCTACCGATTTCACGACAATGATTTGACCTCCACGTTCCCCAGATGGCAATCCCATTGTACATTTGTGGGACGTTATTGAACGATCTTTCAGGTCGTCACCCACACAACTGGTAAATGCAGCATCGTTTTGGAGTGCAGTGGAGGAGGCATGGCTTGCAGTGCCTGTCGATGTGTTCCGGGGACTGGTAGACTCTCTTTCACGACGGGTCGCCACAGTTATCCGGGCCAGAGGGGGCCCAACATGTTATTAGACAGGTGTGCCATGACTTTTGGTGATTGAGTGTATTTAGAACTTAAACTTGAAGGCCTGAATGAATAATTTTTCGCTATTATATTAACGATGTCGATTTAAAATGGAAATTACAAGTTTAAACTTACGTCACCCACTATCCTATATATTATGTTTTCTATAACTTTCTATGCATTTTATTTTAAAGTCTTTTTTGCATATTTTAAGAATTTTAGTTTCGTTGAAGATAGGGTATTGGGCGTGATTAATAGTAAGGCACCTGGCCAACTTAATTTGAATATTTGTTTTTTTCATGATTATGGTATTCACTAAAAAAAAAATGTGTCCGACAAGAACTTTGGCTCTATTGGCGTACGTAAAAAAATATTTCAAGGTTTTTTTTAAAACCCAAAGGTTCTGCTTTTCAATCTTTGAAAAAGCTTGCACTATGCATGTAATATGTCCTTGTGAAGGCAATGAGGTCAAATTCAAAAATATCTCTATTTTAAGAAAATATTTTTTTGTTAATGATTAATAATTCTGGGTGTCTTGAGTACATTAAAATTTTCACACAGATAATTGTTAACTGTCCAGGGGCCTACAAAAATTATTTCAAAGTTACAATTTATATCATGTGTGTATCCACAAAGTTAGAAAAAAAAATCATTAAATGATCAAAGCTTATAGAATATATAAAATATCAATCATGGGTATATGTACAGGAAATAAATACAGATTTATCGTCTTTTATGAGTCCAAAACATTCCTTGTTTTGGTAATATGGCATACTGTGGACATTTTACCTGATTACAGCCCATCTCGAAAAATCTCTTAATTATCAGTTTAATTAAAGAAGCATTGGGTGTCTTGAACGAGCGTAGAATAACAATAGGAAGTGATATATGAACAATAATCATCAATAGCATGCAAGGAAATAAAAGACAACAACAACAATAATATTATATTAACAACAATATTACAACAGATTCTCGATTCGACGTCAAAACTTAAATGACGGGTTCCCTGGGCTGTGTGATTACATTATCCTGCAAACTGTGGTAGCCATGTATACTTTCTACTTCATAGTTTGGTATTCTAGCATTATCTTTTGGATTCCTTGTCAATTAACGGCAGGTTGGCAATGTGGCCATATTACCAGCTTTGGCCATATTTGCATCAACTACCTTATTTGATAAATTAACAAGACATCAGCATTGAAATTCTTGCACACATCCTTTAATCTATTAGTTATCATAAATAGCATCAATACATACTATGAAGAAAAACAAACTCTTACTACTGCAATGATAATCTTAAATTAAATAAATTCATATGTGCTTTCTCTCAAAACCTCGTAGGGTTAAATATTCATCCTTTAATCTGTTAGTTATCGTAAATAGCATAAATACAGACGATGAAGAAAAACAAACTCCTGCTACTCCAATGATAATCTTAAATTAAATAATTTTGGGAGAAAGCAGATATGAAATTATTTACTTTAAGATTATCATTGGAGTAGTAAGAGTTTGTTTTTCTTCGTCGCATTTATATTCTTGCAGGCATATTTAGGTTGGTAATGTCATTTCTTTAATGGTTGACTGCTTTCTCTATTTAGAAACACTTGTTTTCTTTACATGTTGCTACATAAAAGTTATAGGGAGCGATCAGGTCCAGAGGACCGTGCGAAGCCACAACAAGCCCGGTGAGGCCATTGGAGGGTAAGCTCCAGTGATCGTAACCTACGGGACAAAGATGAGGTCGGGGGGTCAGCCCGACGATTGCCTGCCTTTATCTCTTAGGAAAGAAACCCGGTACCCATTCTACAAAGGGCTGGGTAGACCCTAGGACCCGTTTAGAGTAGTAGGAGCGTGAAAATATTCGAACCCGCCCCCTCCAACCCGCAGCCAAGCGCCCATACCCACTCGGCTCCCAGGCACACACATGTTGCTACATAGATGATTTATTTTTATTCAGAAATGTGTTTTATATTGTCTTTTATAATTACTAAAGTTCATCTTGTTAGGGTTTTGGAAGCTGTTGATATATCTTATTTTTAAAAATAAATTTTTATTAGTAACTGATGGTTATATCGCCATGCAGGTTATAAAGCCATCCCGATGCTCCATCAACATCAAATGCTGTCAAACAAAATAAAAGATCATTGTCAAATAAGGAAGAAAAAGATCTCCACTGTGTCACTGCAGCGGTTATTATAACGACAAACGGTCTTCAAGAAACTGGATACAGGGTATGGAATGCAAAACTTGGCTCCACAAAAAGTGTGACAACTGTAGTGTACAAAAAACTGAACTGTGTTCATTGTGTTTAGAAGGCTTAGTACTTTTGAAAGGCAGTAACCATGAATAAAATATATAATGCCACTGAAAATTTATGAATATATTTGTATGTTTAGTTTGTAAATTTTTATTGTCCAATCAGATCTTATTTCTGTCAGGCTCTTGTTTTTTTGTAAAGAATAGAAAATTATTTTAGATAAAAAGAAGAAAAAACAACGTACAGAACATTTTATTTGAATAAACTGTATTTTATTTTACTTTTTTAACTATCTTTATACAGAGTATATTACACAATTGTAAATTTACTGGAATGAATATACATGTTATTAAATAAAGAAAAGAAAACTAACTTAAGATGAAGACATGGCCTTATTATCATCATATGTCTTATTTAAAACCAGTTATCATATCTGCCATTAATGTCTTTGTACTTCCTGAATAACATATTTTATAGAAATAACGTAAACAATATATTACAAAAAAACAGTGTTGAAAAATGAAAATTTAAACGAATTACTGCAAATTTTGTTGGCGTTATTACCATCAGTTATTCTATTATTTAAACCTTTCATGTAGGAATAGTAACTTACAGTTGCTGGGTTATTTATCTAGTTTATTTATCTCATTACTTATTTAGAAATTCGGAGGCATTTCCTTAGAAAAAATAAATTATTAGCATCAATTTTCTAAGAACTTTACTAGATTTGTAGCATGGGAGTTTTTTAGAAAATCATATTGAAAAAAACTTTTCAATGCATGTTTTCGAAGAACATCACTATACCGGTATCATTAACCGAGATATGATTACCGAAATATAAATATTTGGATACAATATACAATAAACAAAATATATAAAATTTTCAATGCTCAATTTTGTAAATGTCTGCTCAAGAAGTTTTTTGAATTTCCAGCTCTGAGTATTTTCAAAATGTAAGTTTTCACTTTATTTAGAACTTCAACTTAAAGGCCTGAATGAATTATTTTTCGCTATTATATTAACGATGTCGATTTAAATTGGAAATCATAGATTTCAAACATACGACACCCACTTAATTAATGTTAAAAATATAAACAAAAAGGTAAAACATACCGGGTGATCAAGAAATAACAGTAGGTGTTCGGAGCCCTGTAGCGTGTTATGTACTTGACGAAAAAGAACAAAATGGAAAGAGTAAATAACAACGCACCAAATACCAATGAAAAACGTTTATTATAGCAACCTACAAATTTGGCTCAAGGTGACCACCAGCCTGGTATTCCACTAATTGCATGCGGTACACGAGGTTTTCGATGGTGGCTGGCAGCATATCGGCATTTATTCGTGTGACATGTAACGTTTTTGATCTTTTAAGGTAGGAATGTCTTGAACATATCCTTGATACACAATGCTTTTCAAGTAGTCCCACAACCAGAAATCGCAAGGATTCAGATCAGGGGACCTCGGAGGCCAATTCATGGGAAATGCGCGACTAATTACTCTAGCGTCTGTGAAATGTTGACTCAGGACATCTTTCCCCCGACGTCCGATGTGCGTTGGTGAGCCTCTTGCATGAAAATGGTAGAATCGATACAATTCCTTTGCTGCAGTTGAGGTATTTCAAAGTTCTCGAGCATATCGGCATACCTGTCGCAATTGACAGAACAAGTCACTAGTCCATTTCTACCAACTTCTTCATAAAAGTACGGGCCGATGATAAAAGAAGCAGTGAACCCACACCAAACTGTGACTTTCGTCGAATGTAAGGGGATCTCCTGACCAACGTGTGGATTTGTATCAGTGGAAATACGGCAGTTGTGTGTGTCGATTTCATCATGCACATGGAAGTGAGCTTCATCGCTCCGTAATATCTGCCACGGCCACTCGTCATCCACTTCCAATCGAGCCAAAAATCTCAAAACAAACTCTAATCGATATTTCTGTCCACTGGGAGCAATTCGTGAATGGATGTTATCTTATACGGATAAAATTTCAGGATCTTACGCAATATCTTCTGCACCGTCTAAAACGGGATATCTGTTTGTCGTGATATTAAACGTGCACTGCTGGTACCCTGCTTATTAGCTATCGCCTGATCATGAACGGCAGTTGCAGCTTCTTCAACTTGTTCCTGCTTGATACGTTTACGTCGTCGGCCTGGTTGCACACAAAGAGTTCCTGTTCTTTCAAATTTTTCAACCATTCTTCGTAAGTTAGTTATGGTCATCGGTCCTCTACGTAACTGTTTTAACCAACGTTATTCACGAAGAGCATCTTTGGCATTTTTATCCCGCTGATAAAACAGCTTGACTAATAAGGCATGATCACGTAGTGAAAACGCCATCGACGGGCGACTTTCTTGCAGAATGACTAGAATTCCCGCAACCCCTCCTTTTATCCTCGATATCGTGTCACAAATTATCCGAATATGCAAATTTCATGCTGCATTTTTTGACCGTAGTGCCAGAATTTCCCCTATTGGCGTTGTTTGGTACTAATTTTTTTTTCTTGATAAATCAAAACCGCATACGTTAATGTGTATGGTGGCCAAATTTTGTTCTATTTCGTCCAGTACATAATACGCTACAGGGCTCCGAACACCTGTTATTTCTTGATCACCCGGTACATTATGACAGGACAGAGCAGTATCGTCTTTCAGAGTGCTAAGCCATCATCTGCATGATTAGAAATTGGAGATTCCGAATATATGTCTTTTACAATTACGTATCTTATTGTCAGTAGATTACCTGGTTGAGTTGATTTTGTTAAAGTGCCTAAAATTTTTATGTTGAAGTTGAATCTTTCATTCTTACTAATCTTTTTTTAAACAGACCTTATTTTATATTTTCTGTTTTTTTTTTAATCGTAATTAAATATTGAAGTTAAGTCTGTCGGAAATTTGTAACGTTTACAATAGATGCCAAAGAGTTAGTGAACAGAGAAATTATTTCATTAAGAAAAAAATCATAAAAACATAACGAAATAAACAAACTACAAGAGCTGAGCTAAAAAAAAAAGCAGACAACCTTTCCCCGAAGTTAAATTCTGATGTGCTTTTTTATAACAAAGCTTGAAAAAAGTGATCATTGACTGTAGCATAAAAGAAGTACAGGAAAATCGTGATTCAAGCTATTGGTTTTATGGCTTTATTAAATAAATATATATATTTTTTATTTTTGGATTAGTAACTGATCACATAAACAAAAAGTTTTTGATGTACCAAGCTGCTATTTAGATCCAAATCTCCCGCGAAAGCTGAATCAAATTATCTTACACATTTTATAAAAAGTTTTTCCATATTTTTGCAGTGTTTTCTGGACGATAGTATGATACTGTTCAGTGTAATAGGTTTCACTTAACGTTGTGTTGTCCAATATTATGCAATAGACAGATAAAAGAGCTTGAATAAAAAACTTTTCAAACGACCTTTCAACTCGAAATGTACTTGTTCTAATAATCAGTAATAAGTAAGCTATGCACCTGACTACTTTAAATGTATTTAATGCACAATATATTAATACAATATAACTGCGACCACGGTTTCACTTCAGCAAGAAAGCTTTTGCAATTGGTCTTGAATACAGGAAACTGAGAATTTTGTAGAATTTGTAATCAAAGGGAAGGGGAGAAGTCCTTGCGGCGTCCCTGTAGTCTTCGTGGCCTGAGGTAGCATCCTCTGATGACTATTATCAGAACGATGACACTCAACAAAACGTTATGGTTTGTATATTGGACCTTCTGGTGGTGATCATCCGAATCCTTACAGTAAAAAATAGCGTATGGGAATTAATAACCGTAAACATTGAACCAGTCCATTAGATAACCTGCATTATAATTAAAAGACTTCCAAATTGCGCCCCACACTTCTTCCAGAAAAGTATAGAATCATTCTTCATTCTAACAGTGCAGGAAGCCTACAATGACCAAATCTCGGTTCCAGCTATAATGGAATATGGCATCACGAAAAAGAAGGAAAAATATAAAAAATAATCTTTTTTAAATGAAATGATTCGATTCTTCATTTTTAGGTATTTACATCTATCTGTAAAATTATCGTTTTCATATATCCTATTATAAGTCAATCAATGTGTAAAATGATGAATTCCATTTGTTAGTTTTTAAAATCTGTAGGTAGTAATTCGGAATTTATTTCAAGCAATCCATAATTAATCAAATTCGAATCAACCAAGAAATAGATTTGGCTAAATTCATAAACTGTTGGTAAATCGTAAGAATCCCTAAAAGAAAAAGAAAGACTGAACAGTCGTTCATTTTAATAACTTGATTCTATTTGTAACAATCAGAGCTGCAAAATCTTTTCGTTTCAAATCTTTTTCAATGTGATACATGTTAACGACACTTACAAACGATAGAGCACAATCCTATTATAGGAAGTTACCTATACATTAGGATCTACATCAAAGCTGTATGATATTCAAAGACATACTCTTTCCCAATGTAAAGAAAATGTATACTTCCTATTCGACAAGAGATGAATTCCTTCACTTACATTAAACATTGATTTATGATTAGCTCTGTATTACAAAGGAACTGCATGACTTATCTCCCTATAGGCTACCAGGTAACGGGAACCACCGGATAATCCTGGTTTTGGTCCTTGTTAGGTAAGTAATCTATAAACCGTCTCCTACCTCTGTAGATTATTGTTAGGTTTATAATTGACATTAAGAAACCTTACAATAGTGAATGCTTACAGTGGCAATGAATATTAGTTATCTTTACTCACTTGTTACTGTGAGTCCATAGAAAAAGTAAATGCTATTATTATTATCAGTCTTGTAACATGGATTTATTTCAGTCATTTCGAAAATATTATTGAAGCACTGAAATTACAAAAATTCTGACTATGTGAACTACACGGTTTTCATTCAATATTCATTAATAAATACAATGCAAATGAAATAACGCATCACACAATAGAAACTAAAAAGATTCAGATATTATAAAATTCGAAAATACGAAAATACGCAATAACGTTTAGAAGGTGTTTACTCATAGATATACCGAATGCATGCTTAACTAATTTGCGTTGAAGTAAACATGCATTCGCATGTACAGCTTCAGTTACAAAATTTAATTGAGAAGCCTGTATGTATTCTGCCTGATTTTCAATGATTGAGATTTTCTTCGAATATGAATCTACACAGTTGTATTGAATTCATTCTATTTTACTTGGTTTCCTTTGGATTAGGGCGATGGCGTCTAATACTTATAAAAATTGTCAATGGAAGAACCTACCTCTGGAAATATTGTTAGAGAGTTGTTCTTATCTCAACATTGAAGACCGAAAAAATGTTTGTTCCACTTGCAAATCGTGATATAATGCTGTTCACACTCCTGTTCTGTCGCGTTCATTCACCCTTGATATTTTTTTTTCCGGCTTGATGCCATTCACAACTAAAGAAATTCACTTTTGGTAGCTTCAAATTTTGGTTGAAATGCGTGCAAGTTTTCATTGAGCCCAGTGATGAAGTTGAAGAACACAGGATTGCGTTTTCATTTTTTGTGGACTTTTTGAAAATGTAAGTTGCTGCTATCCTTATTATTCTATTTTTTTAAGTAGTTATGCAAATGCAGTACAATTGAAAATTCTAAGACACTATTTCTCCTTCGAGTGAATTCACATTGATTTTTGTTCTTAGTTTTATCCAAAATTACGAAACATTGCACATTCAGCGGATAGCTGATAAATAAGGTTTTCTTTAAGTATTTTGAAAATGACAGAAAATGAGAAATAAAATTTAGGGTAATTGAGAAGAATTTGAGAAAGGGGACATTTACGAGACGTAAAGTTTTCAGATGTTTTACCTCCCAAAAATTTTCACCTAATCAACTGAAACTAAAACTGAAACTCAGGTTTCAAAATTTCCCGCTCAGTCCTGAAATAGTTAAATTACAATGAACAGTAATAAAGTATTACATAAGGTTCCACCATTTTAACCTGTGGAATTAAGTTACGTTCTTTTAATTCCAATGCGACAGAAGTTAACGGTTTTCAATTTTTGATGTGTTTCTAATTTTTTACTTCAGATACAATATACCGTTTATAAAATTATAAAATAGTTCTTTTAAGGAAAAAATAGTTTCTTTTCTGCTACTTTGGAAATGAAATTTTAATGTGTAATCTACTAAAACAAATCACTTATTGTTTTTCCGATATCTTGCTACCAAGTGATATTTCAGATTTGGAAACCCCGTACCAGATTTTGGAGGAAAAAAAACCGATTCAGAACAAAGCCTAAATACGCATGTTCATCTGTCTGTGATCAGGATAGCTTAACCATACATCCTAAAACGCTCGAATGTAGATAAAAGAAGATTTGTTAAAGAAAGAAAGTGTAAAGAACATCGAGAACTGAAAGAATTATATCCATTTTTGAAGAAACATGGTTTTAAAATTTTCAGATTTTTATATATTCTTGCCGTGAAGGCACGAAAATTATATCTTTAGATTGTTTGTTATTTTACAAAGTAATTCTCGGTTAGAAGTCGGTCTAATTGTAATAAATGATAAGCATAGAATTAATAGATATTAAATACAAATTTAAGATCGGTTTTGTTTGGTAAAACTCAACGTTCAAACCTTTTTTTATTTACAATTTTTATTTGGAATATAATTTTTCCGGTTTAATTGTCTTAGTGTTGTTTTACTGTCACTTTCTATTGAAAACAATTCATACTCTTAATTAAAAAGAGAGGAAAGTATCGAAAAATACTCTATTAATTGATTCTTTTCTTGGAAGCCAATGACTCTTGGAAACCAATCAGCTTCACCGACTGCAGAATTCTCTATCGGTAGTTTCTGGACTGAAGTATGTAACAGTGATATCTATGAAGTAGCCATTCTTACGACAGTAAAATTCTTAAGAACCCAAAAGCAATTAACTTCATTCTCTGTACATCTTTCTACTTCTATTATCAATGGATGTTTGTTATTAGATTGCATCGATACACACAGTCTGTCTCCACCATGAGAATATTGGAATTGACTGATCTCTTTACTGTCGTGGATGTTAGATATTACCTTTACACTTTTATTTCTTAAAATTAAATATTACTAAGATTGTTTTTCGTTATTTCTTTATTTCTTGGCAATTTCCTGGGAAACAGTGAATATTTAATTATGTTATGTTAAAATGTTTTATTTTCGTTGTGTGTCGGAGATAGTAGAACGATTTCTGAAGAATTATTCAAATTTGACAAAACTATTCCTGGATTGAAGATATCTTGGAGAGAAATTGCTGTCTGTTTCAGCAAATAACTATTGCAGTAAGAATACTTTCAAATATATTCAGCTGACACTTTTTGACGATATGGATAGCAACCCCAAAATTTCTGTTGAATGCTGGGAAAATATGATTTCACTGGTTTCTGATCTTCGTACTGGATTTATGATAGTTAAGTATTGGTGAGTTATACTTAAAAAATATTTTAAAGAGATTTATCAGATGGACCTTGCGAATTTTGCAGTAGCAGCAATTAAATGATCACGTCAATTGCAAACAGTAACAACTATATAATGACCTATCAATGATAACTCGAATCACGAAGATACTTGTACTGAAAACCATAAGAATTTATACAGTCCTGCTGTCGTGTGGCGAGATTGTGGCAAATCTTCTCTTACAGCTCCCTCGAAATAGAATAATATTCAGTATCGTTGTGTTTTTGTACATCCAAAAAATTGTATGACTTGGTTGGGTATACCTGTTTCCGAACCTTATCCCCAAGGGAAAAGTTCATGAGTGTAAGATCTGGTGATCGAAGTGGCATTGATCTCACCGCATCTCTCAATCATGAGTCCTGGAAACATCTAATAGAGGAATTTACGAATTTCGTTGTTAATAAAGCTTCGCTCCACTGTCGAGTTCTAAATAGAATGAAACGTTCGTCCCGGACTCAGGCCGATGATAGCTCAGGTTGTGAAATCTTTTTAGTTTCTTTGTGCCTTCCTTGGTCATCATTTTATGTTTTACTAGCAGAATTCGGCATTCGTTGCAATGCCACTCAAAGAATGAAAGGGTCGGTGTCGGTCCGGGGTAGGATACTTAGGTCCTTGCATCGCCTTTCACCCACCCAAGTGTTGTGTCCCTGCCCCCCCCCCACAGGGGAGATAATTTTTTAATTTTTGCATTAGATTTGGGGAGGGGAGGGCCCAAAAAGGGGCCCTAAATATAAGGTCCCGTTGTCGGTCGAGGATGGGACACTTATGCCCTTGCGTCGCCTTCTCCCACCCAAGTGTGGTGCCCCTGCCCCCATAGAGGATCGGATTTTTCACTTTTTGCATTAGACTTTGGGGCCGAGAAGGGGCCCTAAAGTAAAGTCCCGGTGTTGGTCGGGGGTGAGACACTTATGCCCTTGCGTCGCCTCCCCCTACCCAAGTGTGGTATCCCTATTCCCCCTTAGGGGATCGGATTTTTAATTTTTTGCATTAGACATTGTCCCGCCTTTCCCCCACCCAAGTGTGGTGTCCCTGGACCCCATCGGACAGGGAATTTTCCTTTTTTGCAATTGACATGGAGGGCCCAGTGTCGGTTGATGGTGGGACACTTAAGGCCTTGTGTCGCTTTCCCCCCACCCAAGTGTGGTGTCCCTGCCCCTTGTAGGAAGCGAATGTATCCCTTTTACAATTGACTTGGAGGGCCCGAGAAGGTGCTTAAATATAAGGGCCCGGTGTCGGTCAATGGTGGGACACTTAGGTCCTTGTGTCGGTTTTCCCCAACACAAGTGTGGTGTCCCTGTCCCCCATAGCAGAGCGAATTTTTCACTTATTGCAATTGACTTGAGGGGTGAGGCCCAAGAAAGTGCCCTAAATATAAGGGCGCAGTATCGGTCGATAGTGGGACACTTAGGCCCTTGTGTCGCCTTCCACCCACCTAAGTGAGGTCCCCCTGGTCCCCCAGAGAAGAGCGAATTTTTCATTTTGCACAAAAGTTGTTTACTCCTCATTATCATCACCAGGTCCATATTTGGCTATTTCATGGAGTTTACCCATTTTCAACCCCTAGGGGAGGGAGAGGGGTCCAGTTCTAAGGTAGCCTATCTTTTCCGCAGGATCCTAAAGAGTAATTCTGCAAAGTTTGGTCCAGATAGGTCAAAGGGCTTAGGAGTGTATAAAGGACAAAGAAAGAAAGAAAGAAAGAAAGGAACATTCATTTCTATGTATATAGATATAGGTTAAATTGTTTTTTACTTAAAAACTATTTAGTAATACTTAATAAATAGCATGTAAGTTCACAATACTTGAAAATTATAATATTGTTACCTGGCGTTTTTTCCTTCTCCATTCCCCCTAGAGGTGGACTCTTCCTGAACCCGTTGCCCGGTTTCTTCATCACCTCTGAGGATAGTTGACCGTTCCAGAGATCATGTCGAGGCCGGACTCGGGGATATAATTGGGAGTTCCACCGTTGTAAGTCAGTTAGTGTTTGGCCACAGCCGGCCATAGGAAGAGATTACTTCCTGCAGAGGGACGATTAGAGTGCGTGCCTGGGCAGAGGCCCAAAGTGACTGTCGAAGTACGAAGTGATAGTGAAGTTAGGAAACCTGACTTCAAACGAAGAAGTCGTAAGAAGTAAGAAGAACGAAGCTATCTCCAACGAGGACGGCCAAACCGCTTTCCCCGCTTGGAAGCCTAGAAGCCCGACAAACGGAAGACACGTTGTCGGCAAACGAAGGCAATGGCGGAAGCTAAAGTTCAGCGAGGCTTGCCAAACCGCTCTCCCCGCTAGATAACGCCTGGAGCCTGATCAACGGAAGCGACGTTGCCGGCAAACGAAGAGGGTTATCAAAGCCACCTCAAATACGGTGTTCAAGCCTGGTTCCCCGCGGTGGAGTCGACCGAAGTCCCGCCAGCTTCGCCGAGCATCACCGGTGAAGAGACCGAAGACGTCTTGTGAAGCCATCAAGCCCGCCCTTCTCGCCAGCGAGTCTCCGAGGACCGTCAGACGCTTGCAGTGAAGTCGACGCCAACCCCTCACAAGACCCCCACCCACCCGCTCCGGACGATTTTGGCAGATAGCAAAATCTACCGGCAGCAATATGATTAGTGAAAAAAAGAATTACATTCGTTATTGATGAACTTTCTTTAAGAACTTGAAGCTTTCCATCTTAAAACACTACGTTTTGTAATTTTCCATTCTTTTTTAAAATTGTGAGAAAAAATAGTATGTTAAACTACATGATTATTCCTATTGTATCAACTAACTACAAACTAGATCAATTTTCGAAAAAAAATTCATTTCAAACAAGTCATCTAATCCAAGTACTTTTAGTCTCAATAAACCAATTGTGTTTTAGTAAGTTATTGTGAAAAAAAGATTGCTATGTTCCTTTTTGTTTCGGTTCTTTCGGAAATTTTTATCGTCTTCATGCGCTAAGTTTTTAACTAAGACCCACACAATATATTTTTTAAATACAAAATATGACAAAATTTTCATGAAGATGCATTCTTGTTCTCTGAAAAGTACTATGTTTACACGTTCACACACATACATCCACCCCCACAAAAAAAAGATAGTAATAAATACTGATGTAACTCAACTAAAATATAATGGAAATAAAACAGTTTTATGTAAGGAAACTTAATAGCATCTATTTTTTCTGAATGGCAATTGTTAATTAAATCTTACATTGATGCTCAAATATAAATTTTTATTTATTGAGTTATTTGCATTATTTAAAATATTTTTTTCATTTCCTACAGCACAGAGAGAAATTTGATCTACCATTGTTGAAAGATTTGCTTCCAAGTAATCTTCCTATAAAGGATTTGGATGTACGGAATTATTCAATGCAACCAGAATTTCTTCAATATTACGCCAGTCAATAAAAGCATCGAACATCGCAAACGCGCATGTATCTATGATTTTTTTATATGTTGTTAGGACCCCTGAGAGTACTTTATACCCAAGTTTGCAACCCTGAAAACCCTGTGCTACTCCTGTGGTGTTCGAAAAACTGCGAAATTTGGCCACCTGTGTCAGTTTTGTCAAAAAAAAAAAACACGTAGAGGAAGCGTTTATCGGGTATCTTTATTTCATACTTTTGTAAAGCAAATAAAATTTGCTACAATTTGAGCCCAACTCGAGCTCTCTAGGTCTATTGCTTGCGGAGATATAGCCAGTCAAAGATGGGCAAGTTTTTCCGAAAAGTCTTAGAGTTATCGGTAGGGTTCTGTTCAAAGACACATACCGGCTAAACGAATGGTTCTAGAGAATGATCATGAGAGAGGAAGTTCTGTGGAAGAATTAAGTTAACTGCAATTTGATTCCAAAATGGTGCCTCTAGGCCTCACAGTTTCCTCAAAAACGAAAAAAATAGTAAAACATCGGAAATAATGTTAGTACTGAATCATGTTGGTATGTATTTCTTTAAAAACACGTGCAAGAATATGCAGTTAACATTATAGATGCATAATATGGCTTTAAATAAACATACACTTAACAAATAAACGTAAGCATAAAATAAACAACGGAAAAATAAATGTAAACAAGAAAATTCTATGTACACAGTCAAGCATAAACACCGCAGTAGTTTAGAACTTCGCGCTTTTGGAAGGGCCTGGTCTCATAAGTCTGGATGAGTGTGGGACGCAGTGGGAGGATGGACGACGTTTTCTGGAGGTGGAGGCGGGTCGTTATATGGTGTTGGTTCGTCCACATCCTCATCCTCCTCGTCCAGGACGATAGGGGTGACGTTTGTGCAACTGCGCTCTTGGCAAAAGGAACATAGGATAGTGCACTTGAGCCCTGCCTTTCTGCAAGTGCACGACCCTAAGCACCCTTCCTTGCATTTGAATGCCACCATTCTAAGCAGGGTCTTAGGAGCAAGCTTTGCGCATATTGTGATAGGCATGAGACCTTGTTCGCTGGTGGCCCATCCCCAATCACAAGGGTTTTTGTCGACCCCCAACCATTCTTGCACCTGGTGGTAGTTCGTCCACAAATGATATTTTGTAGCCTCTGTAGTGGGGGGGAGGTGGGCAAGGTTGACTTTGGGCGTTGCTGTTGATTTTACAAATGCTAAGTATCACAGAATGTTCAGCGTTCCTGCATCACCGCCCTACAGGTTCATCAAGATCTTCTCGCCAGCATTTCCTACTTCGTCCTGGTTTGAGTTTCGATGAAGAAAAATGCTGGCGAGATCTGTCCAGTGGGATTTTTTTTTTGAGGACGTTGCACCACTTCATTTTGCCTTGCCAGAAAAGGGCAGAGGTCGTGTCACACCCACTGGTGGCATGCAGGAAGACAACCATCCCTCGTGGAACCTTCCTTTCTCCACATGTCAAGGAATTTGCTGTATAGTAAGCGCACTCTGACCCACCTCTTCCGCCTTTCTGGAAGTACACGTTCGTCTGTCCAGAGCTTAAGCCGTTGAGGAGGACCAGTAGGTCGATGTCCTCTCCAATGATGAAAACTTGGTCGAACGATGAGCTCTTGGAGAGTGGAGTTATCACTATATCAGTATCGACGTCTTCTTAAGATTGATGTACCTCGATACCCTGCCTCTCAAATTCAATACGCATCATGGTGATCAAGCGGTATTTGTTAGATTCATTGGAGAGCAGTTCTGCCTGGGGAACCTGGATGGGTGTTGATTCATCAAACAACATGTCACTGCAGGAGTGAGAAGCAGAGCGTCGCAGGCGTTCAGCTGATTTAGTGCTCCTCGTAGATGCATCGTGTGGGTATCAATCAAACACCACAGCTACGTTTGTACCAAAGTGGTTGAAAACGTAGCTAACGTATCCCGCCACAATGGCTCTAACTGAATCATTGCGATGCCAGATCACCTTGTTAACAATGTTGGGCCAGATCACAATGTTAATTTCCCATTCTTGCACGTGTTTTTAAAGAAATACATACCAACATGATTCAGTACTGGCTGCGTCGCAGTGTTTTTTTTTTTTATTTAATACATTAGAAGTAGCGTTTTATTTTTTGGACCATGGCGACCCCTGGCGAGTGTTTTTGCGTTGTTGGGCAACGAAAAAGTGTGGTAAGAACTGAAATGAAAAAAGTGATCTCCGCTTCCTTGTTTTTTCATTGTTCAAGGCTTGAATATATGTTCTTCACTTGTTTTTATGTACGTATAGTCATTGAGACGTCTCTGAATGACTATGATACTTGCAGAAAGTTGAGAGTTCCGCAATACTATTCTGGAGCAGGATTCCGATTTATGGTCACCGCATTCCACCGACTAAGAGAAATTGAAGACAACGCTAAGTATGTCCGCCATATTTATTTATTTTTGTTCTTTTGTATTATCAACCGCTTTAAGAATGCGTGCGTTAAGGAGCCAATGCAAGTATAATGTTTTCCTCATTTTTTCAAATTCCGATGTTTCACTGTTTTTTGTTTTTGAGGAAACTATGAGGCCTAGAGGCACCATTTTGTAATCATTGCAGCTAAGTTAATTCTTTACAACTTCTTCTCTCATGATCATTCTCTAGAACCTTTAGTTTGGAACATGACCCTAACGATAACTTTCAGTTTTTGGAAAAAGTTGCCCATCTTTGACTGGCTATATCTCCGCAACCAATGGACCTAGAGAGCTCGTGTTGGGCTCAAATTCTAGCAAATTTAGTTTGTTTTACAGAAGTAAAGAGTGCCGATACCCGAGAAACGCTTTCTTCCGGTGTTTTATTCGATAAAACTGACACAAAAGTGCTCAAATTTCGCAGTTTTTCGAACAACACAGGAGAAGCACAGGGTTTTCAGGGTTGCAAACTTGGGTATACATTACTGTCAGGGGTCCTGACAACATATAAAAAAATCGTAGATACACGCGCGTTTGCGATGTTTGCCTTCTTTTGTGTCGATATTGACTAGCCTATATTACTGTCCGAACTTTTCAAATACTTTAGTTGAAGATGTTTCAGTTTATCCTAAGAACAAATATGACTGTTATACATTCAATTAAAAACGAATGCTTAGTAAGTTTCGAAAAATAATGCGAACCTAACTTTTTTATTAATAGTGATACATGTACAAATTTATTTTTTTTCTATACATATTTAGTTAGTTATCTGAATGTTAACGTTTGTTATCATGATCATTTTTTGATGTTTGTCTTTAAAACATTCACAGGGGTTGTTTGAATTCTGTTCAATTGTAAAAAGATTGTTCTGAATAATAATTAATAACTTTCATTTAATTACTCCATTAGATTCCATACATGGAGAATTACTCCATGTTGTTATGGAAATAGTTATTTCCTGCTTGATAGTTGTCGCCACCTGTATTTCTATTGAACAGACGTTTTTCGAAATATAATATACTTTATCATTAGATCTGTCTCGTAAGTTTTAAAATGTAGGATAAATTTCTATTTATTCCAGTTTTATTTTTTCTATATATTCCAGTTTTATTTGTGTGGAAAGACGGATGACCATTGGATTGGCCAATTTTTTTCACCATTGCCTAATGATCTCAGCACATCTTTCTCTTGTGAAGAACATATTCATGAAGACAGTTGTCATTGGTTTAGATCTTATTAATGAAGTAAAATACAAGAAAAATAATGAAGATGGACACATCTGTAAAGCTCTCAAGTAGAATTTCAGAACAATAGACATAAGCTATTTTTTTTAATTATTCATTAATTGCTTTTATTACTATATTAATAATTTAGTCTATATTTAATTTGTTTGCAGTATCTTTATTAAATTGAGATCTTTACAAAGATCAGTTGAAATTATTATATATGATAAGAAATTAAGAATTATGTTTTTCATTACATAAGATTAGTTTTGATTGATTTTTGATTATAATATTTATAAAATAACATTTTAACATTCTGACTAATGTGATCTTCGTAGAAACTCGTCGAATTAAAATCGATTGATGATGACGAGTTACCAGTGGATGATGAAATTTGGAATTTGATCACCAGCTGTTCAAAATTGCGATGTCTTTTCTTTAATGGCAAAATCAAGGTGAACACAATAATAAGCATCATTCAATAGAGAATTAGAAAAAAGAGTTATTGGTAAGTTAAAACTGCTATTGTAGACAAAAATAAATTAAGTTACTCTGGAAATTCTACTAAATTCTTGCAGTTCCTACATTAAGCATCATCTCCAAATAATACCTGGAAATGCACAATTAGGGTAGTTCACCGTAACGTCGATAAGGACGTAACTGAATTGTTGGACACATACTAAACTGTATTTGGACAACTATAAAAATATAATTGTTATTATAATTTGCCCGTTTATGACTCAGGTCAGCAGGCTCGAAGTCCTCCTCATTCCATTGTGACTTCTTAGCTCCATGAAAGAAGAAAGTATAATGTATAGAATGTGAAATTATTGTGGTAATAATTTCATGTGATAAATTTATTAAGTTTAACTAATTATTGTGAAGTGAAAATTCTACAAAATTATTGAAAAATCGTGGTGAGAAGATAACAACCAAGGTATGATGTTAGTGAGCACAAAAAAGGAAAAGTGCATGAATTATTTGTTATCTGTGATATGGATAGATTTAATTGTTCTGTGCTATATCGAAAAATTACATGCGATGTTTTAATGTGTGTTGCCTTGGTGAACTGACTGTTTAACTAAAGTGTGTTAGACGAAATGTACAAATGTTATATAATTGGACTGAAGAGTGACAAATTCATACTTAGCTAGAAAACATTTCTGGTAATGCTAATTACAGATTATATTTACATTAAGCACGAATTCAAATAACATGTGTTGTGAATTATCAAAGAATAGATTTGTTTGTTTATTTTTTTTCCTCCCCAATCTATTTTTTTGATGTAAAAGTAAGGTTTACTTAAATGCCAATAGATATAGAGTTTTTATTATGGCGCTCGCCTGATATTATAAAATCTAACACTAGATGTCGCTTCATGCAATTGGTTAGCTGTGTTGCTTAGCAACGCGGTCAGTTTGAAGAGAACATTTCACCGAGTTGATGTGGCCAGATTCAGATGTTTCCCGTTGGCAATTTTTATGAGTAAAGATGGTAGAAAACCGTAAGCTATTTTAAATAGACGCAACGTAATCGGAATTGTATTTATCTGTCATGTTATATAGATATTTAATACGTGTTTTATCATTTTATAGATCTTTTTGAAGGGCGGTAAATTTGGAAGGACGTCAACTTTCGAATATCGCCATCTTGGAAAGACGGTAATTTTAAATTGCCGGTAACCTTTGGAATGCCAGTAACCTTTCGAAAGTCAGGAAACTTTCGGAAGGACAACTTCCTTTGGAGAGACAACGTCCTGGTGTTGTCGATAAGGGATTAGGCTCAGAATTCCAACCAATGGGATGTATGTGGCTCGACAGTCCCATCAGATTTCATAGATAGGATTTGAAATCAATCTCAGCAGAGTGTCACATAGTAATTCTGGAAATTACAGTATCAGGGAGAATCAGGCGAAGTAGATATCAACGAATAGGTTCCAATGGAAAGACAAACGAAATAGAATATGGTCTTCCAAGCAAGTCGATCAGAAATGTACAAAGCGATGTTCCACATCAACTTAAGATAAGGTAGAACAAACCTTTAAAATTGTATTCTTCGGTCCGTGGCGACAAGATACAGAAGCAAGGAATTCGTCTAGTTTTAAGTGAAGAAATATAGATATTCATTTCAGGACTTTTAGGGTTTTTGTAAATCGAACGATAACTAACGTTCTTAGATTAGTTTAACGAATACAAGAAGAATAAATATACTAAGCTGTATTCAGAAATCTCTTGTACGAGATTATAAAGTGTATCTTTGATTTGAGAAATGTTCCGAGAAAGGAATTATTTAATTTAATCTGATATGATGCCGTAACTAGGGGTTAGGCGTATTGAGTTTGTTGTTGTTAGACAGCTAATGTAAATAGATAATTAAATAATTCAAATGTGTCAAATAAGTTATTGAGTAAAACTGATAAGTTTTTATTTGTTGTACATGTGATTGATTCAAGGTTTTAGTCAACTCAAGTTGTGTTTTCAATGTCAACTGTTCAACGACTTAAAGTTAGACGGAAATAGTGAGTAGCAATAAATATATTATTATTTCAGGATCAAGGAGAATCATCTAGTTAAGGAATAATTTTGAAGTTGATTATTGCATGACCTAATGCAAGATTTGGTGAACTCTGTGTAGATTAATTAGTAAACATTTTAAAAAGGAATATTAATGTTAAAAGAACTTAATTATTCCTACTACTGACTCTGGACTTAGAATAGCATAATAAATTAAATATATTATTTTATATTTCTGTATTACAGAGAAACTCTGATATTGTATTGAATGAACTGTGGAAAATCAAAACCAGGTTAATGGCTAAGATATACAAACCTCATCTACACGATTCTTTACTGTGTTTTCTGTATTCATATTTTCAGTATTAATATTTACTAAATATGGTATACGATTTGAAGAACACATATACACTATTGTTTGTTGAAAATGCAATGCCAGGAAAGAATCTTTGTATTAAAATGAAATTTAGTCTCAGAATACTCATGTTTCAGTAGAACATTGAATACTACATTTGCAGATCCATACAAGTTATTGTCTCTTAAAATTTCCCAAGTGTGTTTGTGCTTCTTCCGAATACGAAATTATACTTTGTATATTCTTCTTTACAGGTTTACAGTCATTCACTGTAAGAATGAAAAACCCAACTATAAAAGAATACGAGAAAGTAACTTGTTTAAGCAGCTACTATGAAAACATCATCAAAAGTGAAAATATTCCCTTCAAATTCTTTGTCTAAAACGCCTTATCATTCGATGTTGATGATCAAGAGGACAGTTATAGCGAATCTAGCACTGTTGAGAAGGAAGAGGAGGAAGTTACTGAATTTAGCTCTAAGGAGGAAAAGCAGGAAGTTACTCAATCGAGCAGCATCTTAATTATAATATTTTGTCTGTCTTTATTTTTTTCATTCATGGTTCTCCGAAAGTTTTAGATTTGGTTAGAACTGAATGAAAATCAGTTATAAGGCTTGTGTATTATTTCTTTTGTTATTTACTTGAAAGATTAAATTTCGTTTAAAATGGCAAGTTTTTTGGGTAAAAACACATTTTTTAATAAGTTGTGAGTATTACAAATCGACACGAACCTTTAATCGATAATTCGAAAAAAAAACCAATTAAAAAAAAATAAAATAGTTATTTGTTTACTGTGGAGTTTCAAAATTTAACAGCTTTTCTGTTGCTTATGCAGGTTCGATTCTGCTATTGCATTTTTTTGGGATATGAAATATTTTGTTATTTTCTACTAATGTTATTATGTTTATTCATATTCAAATCTGTAACAAATTTCTAATATTAGCAATTGAGAATAAAGAATCAGTATAAAATGGAAATATTTTCTTAAGAGAAATCACTAAAAAATTTTTTCCACTTATAATTTAGTCATTTGTCTTACAAATATTCGCTGAGTGAAATCCAGTTAGGATTCAGTCTTTGCTAATGTATGTAAAAAAGTCAAAGTATTAGAACATTATCCTTGAGGAATGGTGAAGAAAATTTTAATATTGAAATTATTAAAGTCCGCACTTTATGTGAGTGTAGACTTCATCTTGTCACAAACTGTTTTGCGGTTTGCACACATTCAAGTGCGTCACCGTCGAAGGTTTAAACAGAAAAGCATATTTAGTGACTCATTACTTTTAGTAACCTAATTGTCTAAAAGAACTGTTTTTCGTTATCATATTAAATGACTATTTAAAATGGAAATCACAGATTTATAAATTATGTTACCCACTTAATTAATGTTAAAAACATGAATAAAAATTTAAACATTACTTAATACAGAACAGGCAGTTGTGACTAGTTGATTCCTAACTCATCACTTAGTCATTTTTTAAAAAAATTTTTTTATTATCGCTCGAATAGAAATGGGAGAGTCCGAATATATAAATAGGAAACAAAGGAGAAAAAGACCAGGTTATTGGTCTATGCTTTGATCAATCATTGAAAATCTGGGATAAAAGTAAACACAGAAATCATATGGTGATCAGTGGAAGGAGTAATGTAAACAAAAATCATAAATTAACATACGATTTTGTAATTTATTTGTTTTCTCTTTTTTATGGATTGATTCGAAATAATATTTCATATTTAAATTGGATATTTGGTTATTGAAGAACGGGAAAGATGTATCCAGTAACTTGCTAAACAGTTTCTTTTAAAATCTTTTGCATATTTTAAGAACTTTAGTTTCGTTGAAGATAGGGTTCTGGGCGTGATTAATAGTATTTGATAAATTAAAGAGATGTCAGCATTAAAATTGTTGCACGCGTGTTTATGTTGGAAACGTCATTTCTTTAATGACTGACTGCTTTCTCTATGTAGAAACACTTTACATCTTGCTACTTAAATGATACCTTTTTGTTCAGAAATGTATTTTATCTTGTTCATTATAATTATTTAAAGTTAATCTTGTTAGGGTTTTGGTATGCTATTGATATATCTTTCTTTTAAAAATGAATTTTCTTTATTATTTAAACCTTTCATGTATGGAACAGTTACTCAGCAGATGCTGGGTTTATTTATCTTGTCATGTTGTTTATTTAATTATTAATAAAGCAAATTTAACGTGTTGTGAATTCCCATAAGCAAGAAAAAACAAAGGTCGGACCATTTGCCGTTTCGTAGTCATATTCTCAGAATTTATCAAAAATTGAAAAGATAAGTATTCTACGAATTTTCGATAGTGGGGCCCTAAGGGATATAAACGGAGGGCTAAACCATTTTAAAGGATATGCGTATATCCGAAATTGTTTAGGGTGGAAACACGAAATTTGATTTTTTTTTTTTTTTTTTTTGGAAATTCCGACTGTTATAAAATTGATTTTGAATTTTGTTCTGCGTGGTATCTTTTAGAATTTAGAATTTACATTAGTTTTATCTCAAAAGTTTTAGTTTTTAGTTCATTTGATGTAATTTTGTTTTTTGAATAAATAAAAAAAAAATTACGATACATATGAAAATACAATTATACCATCCGACCACCCATTCGAGTTCCTACTAAATTTGTATTTCGTCATGACTAATCTCAGAGTGAAAGACTGCTAAAGACGTTTTCTGACAGCCTTATGGATATGACTGAAAATTGCTATGCTTATGGTAATGTATGATAATGGTAGTTAAACTGTATTACATCAGGTCATGCAGGCCATGGGATTGCGCGAGAGGATTAGGTTCCAAGTTATTCTCGACCTACAGGACTAGTTAAGTTCATATGGTCAGTCCGACGCTCCTCCGCGTTTTACCCTCAAATAAGAAACTCAGTTGAGTGAGGGCTGGGTGAACCCTATGCTTCGTCTAGAGAAAAAATAAAGATGGCATCATGATAGCGATGGTAGTCTTTGAAATATGGAAAAACGGAAACTGAATTGCGAAGTTTCTGTTTTTCATGTTGAGCTGTGGGCTATTCTGACAGCCTTAATCCGAGGGTTCGCTTACAGGGGGTAAGGATTCTAAGCCCTCTGCAATCCTCTTTTGCCGTGAATTTCAATTTCAATTTCACAATTTAAGCGCCAGTACTCGTGACACTTGGCAGTATGAATGGACGCACTATACGAAAGATGTACCTCTCCATTAATTTATTATTTTATTTATTTGTATATTGTATATAGAAATTTTGTAAATAATGCATATAATGACAATACTATTGTATAGTAATAAAAATATTATTGTGTAATAATAAAAATAACCCTTAATTCATTACGTACCCCCTCCCCCCGGTAAGTCATGTACTGGTTACACTCACTAGAAAAATGGTGAAGCCTAGGCCCCAAATTCGTTCCAGCCGAAGGGCCCCTAAGGATGCCAGACCGCCCCTGACTACAGTCAACTTAATGAAGAAACAACTATTTGCTAGTGAGTACTAAATACTTTACGAACTGTTTAGTAATCTAAAGGACGTAATGCAATAGCAATAACCGATTATTGTGCAAGTTAAATACATCGAGAAGTTATATTGCGAAACGATATAGAAAATCGTTCATTAACTTTGTTGCAGAGCAAACTAATACTTCAAAATAATTAGATTTCAGTTCTTTGCTTCAAAAAACTATTAACTTATCAAACAAGAATAATAAGATTTATTCTTAACTTTTGTGAATAAGAGAAAAGCAACGTTTTGGAGCAAGCTTACAATTCAAGTGAAATTATGTAGTGCTTCTATAAATGTATATAGTGTGAACTTACCTTTAGTGCATCGTTTACGGTGATTAGTAAATATTTAAAGATAAAATATTTTATGTATTTTATCTGACTATCTTCACAAATTCTAAACAGTGCTTGTGAATATTAATTTATTGAAAGTGAAATCTATTAATATTTGTTGTGCATCGTATCTCAAAACTGTAGGATACACACTCAAAAGAAAGCGAACTGTTTCAAGTTATTCAAGAACTGCATCCAGAAGATATAATCCGTAGCAGAATTATGTATTCATTGGAACTGTACTTGAATTTCTACTCTGATTTTTATTTGTAAATTAATTATTTAACAAATAGTGTGAATAAAAAAAAAAATAACCTATTTGTCTCTCACACTGAATTTCATTTATCATTACTCCTGTGAGTTCATAGAAAAAGTAAATGCTGTTATTATTGTCAGTCTTGTAACAAATGTTAATTTCAGTCATTTCGAAATTATTATTAAAGCACTGAAATTACAACAATTCTGACTATGTGAACCATACGTAGTTCATTAATTATTGATTAATAAATACAACGCAACTGAAATCACACATCAAACAATAGAAACAAAAAAGGTTCCGATGCAATACAATTGTTTTATTTCAAAAATATGAAAATACGAAATAACGTTTAGAATGTGTTTATTCACAAATATAGCGAATGAAGTAAACATGCATTTGGATGTAGAGCTTCAGTTACAAAATTTAATTGAGAAGTAATGATTTCTGCCTGATTTTCTATGATGGAGATATTCTTCGATTATGATTCTACACAGTTGTAATGAATTCATTCTATTTTACTTGGTTTGCTTCGGATTACGGCGATGATATCTAATACTTTTAAAAATTGCCAATGGAATAATCTACCTCTGGAAATATTGGTGGAGATTTGTTCTTATCTCGACATCGAGGACCGAAAAAATGTTTGTTTCACATGCAAATCATGGCATAATGCTGTTCACACTCCTGTTCTGTGGCGTTCATTCACGCTTGAGTTGTATATTTATTTACGGATGATGCCATTCAAAACTATACAAATTCACTTTTGGTAGCTTCAAACTTTGGCCACTGGTTAAAATGCCTACAAATTTTCATTGATCCCAGTGATGTTGTTGAAGAACACAGGATTTTTTTTAGATTTTTTGTTGGCTTTTTGAAAATGTAAGTTGCTTTTATCCCTATTATTATATTTTTTTTAGTAGTTATACAGATGCAGTACAATCGAAAATTACGAGACTTTATTTCTCCTTCGAATGAGTTCACATTGATTTTTTTGCTCAGTTTTTCCAAAAGAACGAAACATTACACATTCAGAGAATAGCTGATAAATAAGGTTTTCTTTAAGTATTTTGAAAATGACAGAAAATGCGAAATAAAATTTAGGATCATTGAGAAGGATTTTAGAAAGGGGATATTTACGAGACGTAATGTTTTCAGAATTTTTAATTCTCAAAAGTGTTCACCTAATCAATTGAAACTAAAACTGAAACTCAGGTTTCAAAATTTCCCGCTCAGAACAAAAATAGTAAAATTACAATATAGAGTAATGGATTATTACTTAAGGTTGAGATTAATCTGTTGAGATTAAATTACGTTCTTTTAAATGGAACAGAATAGAAGTTAACGGTTTCAATTTTTGAAATGTTCCCTAATTGTTTAGTTTGGATACAACATACCGTTTATAAATACGAAGAGTAAATGTAAAATTACAAGCAGAGTTTCTAAGGGAAAAATAGGTTTTTTTTTTTGCTACTTTGGCAATGAAATTTTATTGTCAGCCTTGCGAAATCTACTAAAACAAATCAGTTATTGTTTTTCCGATGTCACTAACTCTTTGTTTGATATCTTGAAACCATGAGAGATTTTAGTTTTGATCTGAGGTTTAGAAACCTCTACATGTTTTGAAGAAACAAAAAAGAGTTAGAGCAAAGCCTAAATACGCTTATTCGTCTGTCTGTGATAAGGATAGTTTAACCATACATCCTAAAACGCTAGAATATAGCCAAAAAGAACATTTTGTTGAAGAAAGAAAGTATAAAGAACATCGAGAACAGAGAAAGTCTTAAATCCAGTTTTTTTTTAAAAACGTGGTATTAAAATTTTCAGATTTTTGTGTTCTTGCCATAAAGGCGAAAATTATATCTTTGTAGGGTTTCTTTTTTAACAACATTATTCTCGATTAGAAGTCGGTCTAATTGGACTAAATAATAAGCCTAGAACAACTGGATATTAAATACAAATTGAAGATCGGTATTTGTTTGGTAAAACTGTTTGGTAAAAATGTTTGGTTCAAACATTGAAATATAGTGAAGAAATTACTCAATTTCAATTGACCTCCTCTACTGAATCGACAATATTTTTTTGGAAATTAATTTTTCCGGTTTAATTGTCTTAGTGTTGTTTTATTATCATTTTCTGATGAAAACAATTCGTATCCTTAATTAGAAAGTAACGAAAAAAAACTCTTTTAATTGATTCATTTCAATTTCATTTTTAGACTCTTGCCCAGCTAGAGAAATTCTGTATAAGTGGTTTTTGGACTGAAATATGTAACAGTGACATCTACGAAGAAGCCATTCTCACAACAGCTAAATTCTTAAGAACACAAAAGCAATTAAGTTCATTGACTTTACATCTATCTACTTCTATGATCAATGGATGTTTATTATTAGATTCCATCGATGCACAGACCATGAGAATATTGGATGTAACTAAGCTGTTTGCAGTCGCGGTAATTAGGTATTATCTCTACACTTTTATATCTTCAATTAAATATACCTACACTAAATATCACTAAGATTGTTTTTCGTTATTTTATGTTATTTCTGTACAGTAGAACCTCGATTATCCGAAACTCTCTTAACCGTAACCTCTTTTAGCCGACGTCGGTTTTCTTAAAGTTTTTTTTTTTTTGGATAAATAAACAACATCACTTTAAGGTCACCTTCGGCGTTAGCTATTCCTACTGCAGACAGTGCCGACATGCCGATATCTTATCTAGTCTATCTATCTATTATCTTATCATTCTATTCTATTGTCCACCTTTGCCGGAAATTCCATTCGTCTCCAAGACCATCTGCCTTTCTATTGGCTACTTTCTGTCCAACTCAGAAGCATTGGCTTAACCGACATGTAGAACATTCATTTATGCCGTAATGCCAACTAAATGAAAACGCAACAGCAATGATGATAACAGCGAACGGATGAAGATGAGGGGATCGAAACGTCTCAAAAAAGCAACTCTGATGCTTTTGAATGTTTAAGCTAGAGGACTGATGTGGTTGAAGCAAACAAATCTTATTCTATTGAACTTATGCTACTGAAAAAACTTCGGGACAGAGCTGCTAAACGACATTGGTCATGCTGACGTCAGAGGAGTCTTCCGTTTAAGCAAATGTGAAGTATGTATCGTATGTCATATAAGCATTTACATTGCATTTTCTGACTTGTGTGACATTTATTGAACAAATTTAATGCTTATAATTACAGTAATATAATTAAAAATATCGCATTTAGTTATTTTAGACATGAGTACTTGCTTAAAATCCAGTGTTAAAATTTTTGTGGTTTCCTGACAGCCATTTTTAAGTGCTCTCTTTTATCCGGAATTTTCGATTAACCGACGGAGGTCCGGTCCCGATCACTTCGGTTATTCGAGGTTCTACTGCATTTGTTAATTCCCTGGAAAATTGTGAATATTTAATTATGTTGTCTTGAATGTTTTACTTCAGTAGCGTGTCGGAGATATTACAACAATTTCTGAAGAAATATTCAAATTTGACGGAACTATTGCTGGAGTGGAGATATTTTGGAGAGAAATTGATGTCTGTTGTAGCACGCAACAACAATACTTTGAAATATATCCATCTGACACTTTTTGAAGTTATGGATAGTAACCCCAAAATTTCTGTTGAATGCTGGGAAAATGTGATTTCACTGATTCCTGATCTTCGTACTGGATTTATGATACGTAAGTATTGATAGAGTTGCACATTTTGTTTTCAAAAAATTACAAAGTCATTATAAACTATCGCAACTAAGAAACGCTTATCTATAAGCGATAGCTTATATTATATGATAACGATAGCTCTGATATTATATAAATTCACTCTGGGTTAGAAATCATGCCTTTGCATGAATCTATTTGATACTTGAATTTTTCACACAGTTTATTAAATCATTACACCAGATCTGAGGGTTTTGTTTTCTTTAATCTTCTCTTTACCCCTCTGTAATTTAAGAGATGTTGTACCGAGGCATTAGTATGATTAGTGTCTGTTCATGCCTCACTGCCGTTTCTTTTATCACTTCATGGATCTCTTTATATCTTTATGAATATTGTCATTTCTAACATACCAAGGGCCACCAACTATTCCTCATAGCACTTTATTGATCCAACATATTAACCCCTTGTCCTCTCATTGAAAGGCACTAAGGAAATTAATTACAAATAGGCGACATGAAAATATCAATAGACAAGGGGTTATTATTTTGGATCTTTCAGGATCATTTTTTATTTTATTGCTGTTTATCCCGGCGAGCCACTGCCGGGACCATGAATGCTTTTGGGTA
>JAFIDM010054243.1:11437-31072 GCA_023159025.1 Thereuonema tuberculata | reverse complement strand
TTAAGTCAGTGGTATTAAGTCACACAGGGGAGGGGGGGGGCACAAAACACTTCATTTTTGCATGTATCTTCCAAACGCAGAAACGTTTGTTAATGACTGATATACTGTTCGATAGAACTTTCAAATACCAACATTTTCTCAATATAATGTTATCTTCCAACTTTTATACTTTTCGTTTAAATTCAGAAAAAGTCAAAATTTGACCCTTTAAAAGGCGTCATCTTTGAAACCAAAAACTTTTTTCGAAAGATTTCTGTAGCATTTTGTCTGTCTTAAAAAGCTCTACATTTTATCGATTTACATGATCAATCTATCTCTTATAGTTTGGTCACAAAATTGGAAAAATGTAAAGTCTTATGACAATGACAGACAAAATAACGCTTTTATATAATAGAATACCATTCAAATTGTACTGACATTAAAATCTGATGAAATTCTTTCTTAATACATGAAAAATATCTTATTATAACTTCATTCTTCCTATTGGTATCACAATTATAAAATAAAAAATAGTTCAATCAGAAAAAAAGCTTACATAAAAAAAAAGGCAGGAAAATAACAATGAAAGAATCATTAATTTTTATTTTAGTTGACTACTTTTAATCACAGTCACATATATGATTCAGAAATAGCCATGGCTTCCTACAAGTTTGTTCATCCTAAATTCGTAAAAAGAATGTTACTTTTCTTAAACTGCATTAAATTGATGGTTTTTGATTTTTTAAAAATGTAAATTAATAAATAATTTAGAAAAAACATCCCTATTACTAAACCCTTTCTAATTTGAACTGAAAATTTTGTTTGCACCACTGACGTTAATCTTTTTTGCTTTTTATAACTGTTAAGTGTTGGAGTACCAAGGAAAAGACGTTATCAAGTTCTCCCCTCCCTTCCATTGCACCCAAAAATAAAAGAAGCATCTACTATTTTGAACTTTTTTTTTTAAAAGACCGCTGCTCTTTTGTAAGTCCCTCCTCAACTCGAAACGACAGGTTTTTTTTTTTATTTTTTTCCTAGTTAAATGGTTAAAACTATCATATCACCTCCCATTAAAATTTCAGGGAATGTCTCTGAATTATTAAAAAAAATGGATCCAGAGAATTATTACTTTTTTTAATCTATATTTCTAAAGAATTTGGGGCATATAAAGCATTATGTTTGTATATGTCTTCCACATTCTTGAACTTGTTGAATTATATGCACACAAGTTTCAGGACTATTTAATAACAAGGGATGGTCTAACTTTTGTATTTAACACATTTTCCATGCAGGTCTTTAGTGAAAATTTTGCTAATGGACATGCCAAGATTATGAAAGAAAAAAATTTGAAATGAAACAATGAATTTTCATGAAAAAGAAATTCCTCAATCTTATAATTTCTCTGTTATCATTAAAGGTCTTTTGTGACTAGCAGTTAGCAGGCTAAGGTTTTCATTCTGTACTGGTTACCATAATTTATTATTTGCTTTTGTGGGGTTTCACTTCTGGGAGCGAGAGACAAATCCATAACCTTTGGACCTCGTATGGGATTATCATCGAGTGGAAATCTGTCTGAAGAGTCACTCAAGGAAGAAACAGCTACAATATCTTGATTATAAATTTTTAATTAATTTTAAATCAATTCAGTATTTAAATTTTTTAAAGTCATTGAAAATTTTTTAACATAAAATTCATTTTACTTATCGTAAAGTCTTTCTCTTAATTAATTAGAAAAACAAGATTACAACATCAGTAATCTTCTTGTCGTTCCTATTAATTATTTTTAAGAAATTTCCTTTGCTATTGATTAAATAAACAAAACAAAAAAAACTTTTAAAATCACTTACAAAAGTATGTCTACACACACAGAAATAAACTTTTTCAAAATATATTTAATTGTTTTTTTAATTAAAATCACATTTCAATGATGTGTATAACTTACTTAAATGTCTAATTACAACAAACTTGTTTCACAATTTTTTACATTAAAACTACATTTCATTATAATGTCTAATGTGACATAAGTCAAACAGCTTTTTCTAACAAATCTGAAATTTAAAAGCCTTGTTCGTCTGTACATCATCAAACTTGGCAAGTTAATTTATTAGTTATTGACATTCCCTGGCCTATTTTGTTTTTAAAAAAAAATTATATGTATATTTCAATTGCTTGTGTGTGTCATCTAATATGATCACAATATCTATATAACTAAATCAGTTATTTACTGAAATGTTCTTTCACAAAACTCAGTAAAAAGGCTTTTTATGATGTAATTGAATATTAAAATGGCTTATATGTGGCTTATCTACAGATAAGAACATTTTTCACAAAACAATAACTGACTTTGATTCTTGTTATTCTCAAAAAAAACCAAAAAAAAAAACCACAACAACCAACCAATAGAGTATTAATTACCTTAATGTCGTTTGATATGACTTTTTAAATTACCTAGATTAGAAAAGCTTTTTCACAAATCTCACATTTAAATGGCTTTTCACCTGTGTGTGATCTAATGTGCTGTGTAAAATTAGATGCTTGAGAAAAGCTTTTTCCACAAAACTCATTATTGAAATGGCTATTCACCTGTATGTAATCTAATTTGCTTTGTTAAATCGGATGCTTGAGAAAAACTTTTTTCACAAAAATCACATTAAAACGCCTTTTCACCTTATGTGATCTAATGTGGCTTCTTAAATGGGCTAGTTGAGAAAAGCTTTTTTCACAAATCTCACATTTAAATGGCTTTTCACCTGTATGTGATCTAATGTGCTGGGTTAAATTAGATGCTACAGAAAAGCTTTTTGCACAAAACTCACATTTAAATGGCTTTTCACCAGTATGTGATCTAATGTGCTTTGTTAAATCGGATGCTTGAGAAAAGCTTTTTTCACAAACCTCACATTTGTATGGCTTTTCACCTGTGTGTGATCTCATGTGGGTTGTTAAATGGGCTGCTTGAGAAAAGCTTTTTCCACAAAACTCGCATTTAAATGGCTTTTCTCCAGTGTGTGATCTAATGTGCTTTGTGAAATCGGATGCTTGAGAAAAGCTTTTTTCGCAAAACTCACATTTGTATGGCTCTTCACCTGTATGTGATCTAATGTGAATTTTTAAAAGATTTGCTCGAGGAAAGCTTTTTTCACAAAAATCACATTTAAACGGTTTTTCACCTGTATGTGATCTAATGTGGCTTCTTAAATGGGCTAGTTGAGAAAAGCTTTTTTCACAAATATCACATTTAAATGGCTTTTCACCTGTATGTGATCTATTGTGCTGTGTTAAATTGGATGCTACAGAAAAGCTTTTTTCACAAATCTCACATTTAAATGGCTTTTCACCAGTATGTGATCTAATGTGCTTTGTTAAATCGGATGCTTGAGAAAATCTTTTTCCACAAAACTCACATTTAAATGGCTTTTCACCTGTATGTGATCTTATGTGCTTTGTTAAATCGGATGCTTGAGAAAATCTTTTTTCACAAAACTCACATTTAAATGGCTTTTCAATACTTTTCGACGACATATCTGTAGTTTAGTATACTGATGGTTTTCAACTATCTTGTTAATATTGATGTATCGCTTCCTGAGGAGTTCGAAAGCACAAAGAACTCTGCACTCTTATTAATTGATGATAATCCTCGAGAACTGGAGGCTGATAATTTTAAACTATAAAACTGTATATCTGCAGTAAAACTTAGAAAAACATATCTTCTTGTTTTTGCTTGTAAAGCAGATGGTCCAGGTAAAACCTGAAATTCCTCATCCAGCTCTTTTCAAAGAGAAAAAAATTCACCCGTTTCAATCGCTGATGCTCTAGGCAGGGTAATAATCCAAAATGTTTTTGAAAAAATACAGGCCTTTTCAGTAACTTCATTTCCTGTAATAAAAGTGTTTTACTGAGGTATTACATAAAATATTTTCAATAAAAATTATTTTTTTTTTGACATTAAAAAATAGAAAAAGACTAAACTACTGTTATTATAAAGCGAGCTCTATTAGTTACAAACTTATTAACTAATAATTATTCAGGACAAAATATCTAAAGCACCCATTTTTTTTCTCGCTTTCTTTTCAAAATAGTTTCCGCAATTTTGGTTTTGAATCATACGATTATACAATCATACAATTTACTTTCTTGAAATTTTGGTAGGAAACTCAACCCCTAAAACTGAAAGTAAAAGTACCCGTTTCACTAAGTAAATTGTATGATTCAAAACCAAAAATGCGGAAACTATTTTGAAAAGAAAGCGAGAAAAAAAATGAGTGCTTTAGATATTTTGTCCGGAATAACTATTAGTTATTAATTTTTAAATTTATAGAACTCGCTTTATAATAACAGTAGTTGAGTATTTTCATTTTTTTTTATTGTCAAAAAAAATTAGTTTTATTGAAAATATTTTAAGTAACACCCCAGACAAACACTTTTATTACAGGAAATGAAGTTAATGAAAAGGCCTGTATTTTTTCAAAAACATTTTGGATTATTACCCTGCCTAGAGCATCAGCGATTGAAACGGGTGAATTTTCTGTTTGGATCGCCGTATTTTCAAACTATATTCTCTTTGAAAATATGCTTTTACCTGGCTATAGGTAAAGTTACTGCTTTCAGAGCTAGGATTAAAGCAATGGATAACTTGAATTTACCAAATAAATATGCAGGGACAAAGTGATTATTGTTGGATATTTCTTTACGCAATTCGAAAAGAATACCAAGTTTGTGATTTTTTTTCCAAGCTCAGGAGCAAAACACCATCTTGATTTTTTTTTTTCGGTTACTTTTTAGATTTGGTTATTTAAATTTTTTCCTGAATGCTTACATGCTTTCTATTACTACAAAACTGTTATTCCTATTCTAATTCCGTTGGAATTTTGGATTCAGCATAAAAAAATACACGGTGAAAACAAATTTGGTTCCATTTGATTGATTAGGAGATGAGATATTCAAGAAAATACGTCAAAAAAGGGGCGTGGCACCAAAAAAATATAAAAAATTCAAAAATTCGTATCTCAGCAAATATTCAACCAAAGAATCCCGAATTTTGCAGAATGTGTTATTGTACGACGCTTTACATGAAAATAAATTTTCATAAAAATCTGTGAAGGTGTGGTGAACTTATCAGGTGATCTGACATGGAATGACCCTAATAGGTTTAGGGTTTAGGTGTTATGGGTGGATGAGAGTTGGGTTGACCACCTGTCCTCAACTTAGTCCCTTACCTTAGTCACAACTTTAGACTTCAACTTAATCACAAAATGCCGGGAATCTGATCTCCTGTGATTCCATGGACCACATCTGTCTGCAGTACAATATTTTAACATTGATAGATAAGACAACAAAAAGAAATCAGAAATTTAAGAGATGATTACATCTTAAGAACTAAGTATTTCATTAGAGACATGGTGTATTTAAGACATTAAAAGCAAAAGGCTGCACAGTACAAGAGAGTACAATTGGTTACCAAAAAAAAAAAATGTTCTATCCCAAAGAGGAGAAGTAGAATATAGTCTTGCATCTAACCTAATTTTTGATGAAGAAAAATATTTCATAGTAGCAATGTACAATAAACTTGTATATCACCAATTAAACTATATAAATTATATTTGAATATAAAAATAGGAAAAAAAAATAGGAGATTTTAATATTATTAGGATTTCTAAATATAAAATTAGAAACAGAGGGTATATAGTTAAATGAATGAGCTGAAGAAAACCTTGTAATTTGGAATTACTTAATGGGAATTAGGAGAAAGGTAGGGTGGGACATTGAATTATTTTTGGCAATCAGTGGGGGAGGGGGAGGTTCAGTTTTTGTTTTGTTTCACACTTAACATATTCTTAAAAAAAAAAAATGTTTTTCAGATTTTATCAACTCTGATTTCAGATCATATGCCAATTAGAAAAGATAAAGTAATGGGGGGGGGGGGGGAGATTAAAAAGAAGAAAGAAAAATATAAAAAGTATATGATTTGGAATAAGGAAATTTATAAATTTTAATTTAATTTAGTTTAAGATTTTTTTATTTTTTTTATTTTGTTTTGACCAAAAAAGACCTCAGTCAAAAATAAGTATATTTAGATGATGTATAAATAGTTGGAATCAAACATTTGTAGAAACAATAAGAAACAGTTCTAAAGGATGTCTGATACAATGGGAAGAATTCGGTTGCAATAATATAATAAATTGTTTCATGAAGAATGAGAAAAATAAAGTAAAAAAGTAAAGTTGGTTTTAAAAGAAAATGACAAGATTAAGAATGAAAGGAAAAGAAGAGAATTTGGGTTGTAAATATAGAAACAAAATTCCAAGTATTAAAATAGGTACTGAAATTTGGAAAATTATTTGGGATATAAAAATTAACAGCCTTTTTATACACTATGTTACCAAAAAATTCCAGACACCTACAATTAACCATAGTCAGTCTTTCCCTTTGATACAATGACCAGTGGTGGACATTAGTATGACGTGTATCTGCCTTTCGCCTTTAGGCAGCCATGACTGTGTCGGAGAAACTTTCCACCCAAGTGCCTGAACATCCTTGGAGGAATGGTAGTCCATTCTTCCTGAAGAGCTGTAGCCAGAGCAATTCCTAATATGGGATGGGGCCTGGAGAGAAATCGACCTTCTAATTCCTTCCATAACTGTTCAATGGAGTTCAAATAGGGACTTTGAGTAGCCCAGTCCATTTTCAGGAATCTTATTGTCCACAACCATTCCCTCATAGATCTCGCTTTATGTCAATGAGCATTGTCATCACTGAACTGGTTCTCTACCATAGGCAATACATCTCCTTGTACCTTCCAGATTTGCATTGCGATGCAGTGGTACAAGAGGGCCAAGTCTATTCCATAAAAAACACCCCCACAATGTAATGCCATCTCCTCCAAACTTAATTGTTGGCATTGCATATGATTGCAGATATGGTTCCTTGGTGCATTCGCCTCACCCAAACCCTCCCAAAGGAGCTCCACTTGTTTGATTCATCATTCCACATCACAGATTTCCACTGTCCAGTGGTGTCTCTCATTACACCACTTCAGACAGAGCTTAGCATTCACAGGGCAACTGATGGCTTGTGAACAGCTGATCGACCATGAAATCTCATTCCCTTGATCTCTCAATAAAGAGTCATGGTGATATTTGATGTATTGATAATTTAATTTAATTTTTAATTTTAGCTACATTATTAACCTTTGTTTATATATATAATTTAATAGAATTTAATGCACCACATCTCTAGTAAAAAGGTTAAACGCTATTCATATAATATACAGTATTATTGTTATTATTATTATTGGTATAATGGTTGTTTATATCTACCTGTAAACTTTAAGATTGATTGGATGTATAACTATTACTGCATTTTATTGACAACCTTTTGGCCGAATACATACCAAAATCAAGAATAATCTTCTTTATAATAATTTACACCCAAAACTAAAATTTCAGCTTCCTATGGTATGTAGTTCTTGAGTTACCAACATCACAGATCTGCATTTTTGTCTTATAGTAAATGAAGGACACATTTATACCATCTTTGAATTGAAAGGGAATGGGAGAAAATATTACAATGCTTCAAGTTTTAAAATTCTTTCTTGCTCTCCTTTAAGGATTCCTTAAGGCTAGGCGAACACACGGCGATATTTTGGGACAATCAGGTCCAATTTGATCGCTGGCAACCGTTTGCCCCAATTTGATCGCCCCAACCTGAACAATATTGCCCCAACTTTATTGTCGGTACGAAAGGAACAATATTGGCCCAACTTTTATTGTCTCAAAATATTGCTGGTACGACAGCGAATCAAATGAACGGATGAAATCATGTGACAATGCTGACGTCAGAGGAAGGCGGGACTTGGGAAATCGGAAAATCACTCGCTCCCGCCGACATGTTTTGTGAGAGAGAAGGCTTAAAATCTGCAACATGGGCGGCCCAAAAAAGATAATTCAAACAATAATATTTTGTCAATTGATAATGAAAGAATCTTAATGGATTTCTACCGCGGTAAGGCGTTTAATACTCGATCGATTCCGTCCGTTCGTAACACGTTTAGGCTTAACCGCAGGTACGCTTTCACTGGATAGCTCCAGATAATAAAAAGGATTTACAGAGCCTACTAAATACGGCAGGAAGCTTCGCAAAAGATTTTCAAATGGAATTCAATTGCAACAAAAGCGAAGTAATAAATTTTAATGTAGTTGAGAAAAACTACTGGCAAATTAATAATCAGGAAATTTAAGAAACCAATGAATATCAATACCTAGGAATATTAATAACAAATGAGGGACAAATCTTTAAAAAAACATACAAACAACACAATAGCTAAAGCAAATAAACTAAGTGGATGGATAAGGGGCATATGTAATAAAAGCTACAATAAAGTAGAACTAGGTAGAATATTATGGAAATCATTGGCTGTGCCTGTTCTAACATATGGTAACGAAACTATAATTAATACAGAAACCGAACTTCAAAAATTGACAAATATCCAAAACACGTTTGGAAGAAAACTAATAGGAGGGAACAATTTGACACCTACTACGGCAGTTCAAAGTGAAATGGGGTGGTCATCGTTATTTAGCAGAGAAGCTTCAAGCAAATTAAAATATCTGGGGAGGTTGACTTTCATGAATAAACATAGATGGTCTAGAAAGGTGTTTGAAAATACAACAGAAAAAAGCAAATGGGTAGATAAATTAGAATATTTAGCAGAATATTACGAAACAGAAGAAATTAGAATAAACATTGAATCGGAAAAAAATGGCACCATCTTATTAATAAATGCGTAAAAAGTACAGAATTAGAACTATTCGTTGATTCTATTAATAAATACAAAACTTTACCATTAGGGTTTAAAAATAAAAGGGCTCCCCTATATCAGGATATTTATGATAATTCCTATGGAAGTTCTTTACTTTTCCAGTGCAGAACGGGATCATTGGCGCTAAATAAAAGAACAGAAAAATGGTCTGAAAAGGGGCCAATATGTTTAAATTGCGATAAAAATGAAGAGGAATCTCTAAAACATTTCATCCTAAGATGTCCATGCTTCGGAAAAGAGAACCGAACTCTTAAAAAATATTAACATAAACCCAAATAACTGGGTAGAGGATGAATTACTGGATCACATATTAGGATTCAAGGGAAAATTAGATCTGAATAAAATTAAAAACTTCTTAAAACTTGCTTGGATTAAGAGAGAAACTCTAATAAATCCTTAGGGTATCCTGTCTGAACAGGAAGTGCGTTTTAAAGCATATCCCTATAAACATACATACATACATACAGCTCCCATTTTATTCGCAAATAAATTGTATAAATAAAACCGATGTCGTACAATTGCTGGGAATATTGTTCCCAGTGCATTTATGCTCGTGTGGTGTGTTTATAAGGCGTTCGCACTTAGTGTGTAATTACTAGGGCTCCCTAGTGACACACGAAGCGCCGTAACCACCGATATTCAAATCAATATTGGTTCAGGAGAAACTACGTGTTTGCGGTTGATGAAGTTGGCCGCAATCAAATTGGGCCAACTTGTCCCAATCATATTGCCATAATATCGCCGTGTGTTCGCCCAGCCTAAAACAATTTTCTCAATGTAGTTTTTAATAATGATCCATAATCAATAACCTTGTGAAATTTAAGCTTTCTAGGTGAAGAGGAAATAAATAAATTCGACAAGGAATTACTTTTTACTTTTAAATGAATAGACTGAAAATTTAAAGAACTGATCTGTTTCATTGATTTTTGATAAGGGGTGTAAAAACATTTACTTAAAAACCAAAGAAATGCAAATGTCAGTGAACATTAAAAGTCACTCTTCTAGAAGGATCTTCTAATACAGAATATCTTTCTATACTGACAATTGTTATTAGATTACATACAAAAATGCCAGTCAGAACCATAGAAAGATTTTATAATTACCATATTGTCCGGCGTATAAGATGACCCCCAATTTTTCCAATTAAAATATAGAGTTGGGATATACTCGCGTATAAGTTTCAGCACCCGGCGTATAAGACGACCCCCGACTTTTGAGAAAGTCGTCTTATACGCCGGACAATATGGTAATCTCTTTTACAGATAACTATTGAAAAGGGGGGAGGCTACAAATTGGTTGTATAATGAAAACTTTGCCACAAGTTTCAAGACATTTTCTTGGGATAATATTGTTTTAAATTCAAGCCATATTTATTGACAACTATGACTTTAGAATTATTGTGATATTTCTTCTGATTTTCTAGTTTGATTTGGTTGCTTGAGAATCACTGCTTTGTATTAAGTACTGAGGGTGAATCAAAAATCTCCAGAATAAGATTTACTTTAAAACCTCCAATGCACTGTTTGTGGATTCCATCCTACTGTCTAATTTAAGGATTCTTTCCTCATAGCTAATGGTATGAGAACACGATGGATATAATGCATTTGCACTGATGCATTCTTCCAGATTCTTATTTTGCAAGAGATGGGAGTTCCTGCTAATCTCTACGACAACCTTGAAACAGCCTCTTGATCCAGCCAGAAAGAGAATCTCTACAGACTCTTCTTGAGGTAAAGGCATCTCAGCACATCAATCACAAGAAAGGATTTGAGGTTCTTCTTGTAATTTTGAATTACCCTATATTAAAAACAAGTTGTTGGATTTTTCCAGTTTTGTGAAAAACTACCTGTTAAGTAAAAAGATGAAAGAATATTGTGAATTGAAGACTTTTATTCTTACATTGGCTTTCTGATTACAACGCTGACAAAGCACAATAGTCAACAACAATTGAAATCAAAATGAAGATCAACTATTAAAGTTTGTAATTATTAAAGTATCTTTATCTACTATGAAGAAAGGAGAGAGAAAATTTGAGAATCATTGTATTTAATGTGTTGCTTTATTAGATATCAAAACAACAATGTGTACAATGAGTTGTCAATTTCTTACTATTTACACACTAGACAGATATATGTAATAGATTGGCAGTAAATCAATCCATTTAATGATATATATACTTGGTTAAAATTGTATGTCCATTCAAATGAGGGTATATTATCTTTGTGGGACAGTTTTATCTTTTTGTTGCATGAGTGATGTTACTGGTTGAATTGTTTGAAATTGATTGTCTTATCACTTAAAATGGTAAAAAAAGTTTTTTGTGCAACCCCCCCCCCATTTTCGTGTAATTTTTGTGAACTGTCATTTCCAAAATTTTTGACGACATGCAAATAAGGATGAAAACTGACATTTACAGATAAAAAAGAAATATATTTATTTTAGTTAGTAAAGTTTATATTTTCTGTAGTAGTGATTATAAAAAAATCTAATTATAAATTTAGCAAATTAGAAATTTAAAACAAGTTTTACTTAGCACAGTTATACATAAAAACACATTTGCAACAGAAAATTGTTGATTTTCCAGTGCATCCTTCCATTTTGCCGCTTTGACCATTTGACCATTTTAATTTTCAGTATGGAAATCAAACAGGATTTGTGCTATTGGAATACAGTTTTGATGCAGTCATTTCCCTACCCAGAAGAAATTAGCCTAGTTAGGTCGAATACGATTTAATTTCTTGATGCACTAGAGACAAGATCACATGACATCAGTTAATCACTGATTATCAAATTCAGCAATAGTCTTGGCAAGGTGGGATTCATTCCTCTGATAGTGTCCTAGAATTTTTAAGACAATAATTTACTTACCATTATTACCTACCATTATTTTGCTACAAAATAGACTCTGTATACAGTATGAAATTGCAACAACATAAGCTGTCAATATGTTCATTGTGTTTATCAAACCTAATGGAAATCCACACAAAATTGCTTAGTTGGAAGCAATTTGCCGATTCATGGGATCCTCCCTATCACATTTGAAAGACATAGATTTGATGATTTTTATTATTAATAAGACAAAAGTATTCCAGTCACCACAAAGCTGTACTATGATATTCCAGCTGATCATGGCCATGTTTACAGGATCATTTACGCCCCCTACTGTCGATAGAAGCAGGGACCGACACATCAGAACAAGACACATTGAACAACAGGTGCTGGATGCAGTTGCAGAAAATTCTGGAACGTTCACTAGAAAGATTGCCAGAGAAGTTAGACAGCTTCTCTACCCATATCACGTACAGAGTGCAAGGTCTGTCATCCACTGATTACCCTCCATTTGTGGTCTTTTGTACATGGTATCTGCAACACTGTGTTCAACTTACTTTTGCACAGATTGTGCTTTTCATCAATGAGTCTGTGCTTCATGAAAGATGCCATTATGAATTTTCATAACATTCACCACTGGTCCGATGAAAATCCGCATGCTATCACACAGTCACGGCACCAACAAAAGTTTTCCATAAATTTCTGGATATGTATCATCGGCAACCATCTCATCGGGCCAGTGTTTCTGCCAGCTAGACCACCCGGCGATGGTTACAGAAATTTCCTGGAAAATGAGTTGCTACATGCCTGGAGGATATTCCTTTCGACACTCGTCACACCGGTTCCTGACGCCCACGCACTGCATGATCGCATGGTAGCGGCCATTGTGATGGGTACAATACAATTCGACGTGCACCTGGCATCTTCAACCTTGCTGGGTAAGGGATGAAAAGACGTTGTGTTGCGTACATTGTGGCCGTTGGAGGACATTTCGAGCACTTCCTATGAAACTGATGCGAGTGTATGGTTAGCACCTCTGAATTGTTGCATCGTTCATATCTTGGAAATAAAGCATTTCCAGACCCATATTTATATGATATTTATTTATTGTTTTGGATGATTGAATACAACCTTTAGGTTTCGCAGCACATTTCAGGTACATCCTGTATATTATTTTCTTGTTCTCATTGAGTGTAGGATAAAGTTATTTTTCTTATAGAAATATAAGAAAAGTGAAAAGTAACGTAAGACAACAGATGTAAGAGGCTGAAGCTTTTTCATCTTAACACCCAAGGAATAAATAGATTAGCAGTTTATGAGGAATATGTGACCAACAATGCATTTTACAGATGACATGGCTTAATGTTTACATTTGAAAACAGGAGAAATAGTTAAGAAAGTAAAATAGTAAATTCCTTAATTTTTTTTTTTTTTTTCATTTTGATGGATGATTCTCACCATATCAATAATCTGAACAGTTTGCATTATTATACAAGAGAATTAAAAATTGAAGTCAATTATAAATTACCAGTTTCCACTCTAACTGAATGTAGGCCAATAAAAATTCCAAAGGTAACATTGATTGTAGTGATCAAATTCTTTGAAATATCCTTGGGAAATCACATAGACTTGTATATAGTAAATACTAAGTCGTTTCATGTAATTAATAGCATTGATTGCTTTAATCATTTTCATATCAAGTTAATAAACTAAAAATCATAATAGTTTTTTTTCTCCAAATAACTTGAAGTTGTTAAAAAAAAATCAGATATTGAAGTCATATTATGCTGAATTTAATTTTTAAGGAGGCAGCTTTGCATGCAAGTTACGTAATTTTGCTTGTTGCTTATGTAATTATTATCTTTATAGTTACTAAATATGAAGACTTTAAATATATACAGTGCAGTAGTTCATTAAAATTACTTGATAGTAATTTATAATTTAAGAGGCTCAAAAAAGTGTAATTTTGTCAATAAAGATAAATAATAATTCATTACAAATCCTTTGGTTTCTAATCAAAGCAGCAGCTTTCTTTCATCATAACTTTGGTAGGGATAAGCCATGTCATGAACTACTGTTTTCATTTTGATAACTTTAGTTTCAAAACTTGTCTGCACTTTTAAATTAGCCACTCAACTTGAAGTAGCCTACAAACAATGTTTCAACTGATCTCCTGACAAAGGGTTTTTGCACTTTTCAATTTAAGGTTTACTTTCCATATTTAAAGTCAAATATAATAATATTTACATAAAATCATTTATATTTGCAGTCTTTGAAAAATTCTCATATCCTGTACAAGACTTTACAGCATCAATCACTTTAACTAAATTCCGTCTCCTGTCTAAACACACTTCTGGAATATAGGAAGCCTCTTCCACATTTACTAATTTATATCAGATTCACCTGTCAACTACTTTTCACCTCATCATCAGATGATGTATTTGTTCTAACTACAAACATTTGCAGTGATGTAAAAGTATATTTTCTAGAGAAAATAAACATTCTCTCATTATCCCCATTCACTCTCAGATCATTAATTTACATAACTGGAACTACTATTGGCTGACTTTTTATTGATGGATCAGTAAAGACCTGCATGATTCTAACAAACAAAATATTTAATTATTCTTATTTTTAAATCAGCTTCCAAATTTAATTTTTTTTCATACGAAATGTTTCTCTTATTTAAAGTACCGTAAATCAAGGTTACCTGAACCTACATTTAAATACCCATTATTTAATTTGGAACCAGTTCAAATGCAGTTGGCTCTGTATATGCTGGTACCTAGCGCAATAAACATTTTATTTACAACAAATAACCAATTTGTTGAGTGGTGGTAGTGGATTTAAACATATTTTCAATTTGGGTTCAAGTAATCCTGATTTAGGGTACTGCAATTTGCTACACACAGGAAATCACTATTAGAACTTAAGTCTGAATAAACAAATTTATTTCAAAAATCCCTTTTATACTAATGTTATTTGTGACTCATTGTTATCATTAGAGTTGTATTACTTTCAACCTTCTCATTAACTATAAAGGATGTGAAGTGATCCTGCAAGTGTGCACCCACATCACATCAAATTCTTCACCTTTGAAATATTTCTTCTTCTCGTAACTCCTCCTTTGATCACTGTCCATTATTCTTTGTTGTTTTGTGTATTTTAAACACAAACTTTTATGTTTCAAGATCATACAGTACTCTCTCATCCTTCTGATCACTCACTCGTTTTTTTCTTCTCCACTATACATTGTGTAATCATTGAACTGTCCCATCTCCTTCCCCTAAGTAGATTATTTCACCATCTTCCATTCTACCCCCTTCAACTTAACCTACCTCCATTACTTCATTCATTATCAACAACATCCGTTAAACTCAGGATCTTTTTCTTCATTAGTGTAATCATTCTAAAAACCACAACTGTCATCAGAACTATTTGCAACATCTTCTGTACTTAGATTAAAATTGTTGCAAATTTTATTGCAATGCCTGCAATGATATCTTTTAAATTCATCATGAATTTGTGAACAATTATCAACCCATTGAAGATAAATTATAAGAAACTAAATGCAACTACATACTTCTAATACAGTGCAGCAGAACTTTATTTGCTTTATGGCCACACCAAATGTTGTTCCAAAAAACCCAGGGAACGTGAAAGCTTTTCTTTAATTACTTATGATTAATCCTTTGAAAGAAACCTCTACATAATTTATTAGATGAATAAACAGTATTTTAAACCTTTACGATTATTGCGAAATATTCCTTTAAGCTGATTTTAACTGTATTCAGCTAATTTGGTAGAACAAACAGAATGTAATTGGGATTTCTTTGCTCAGATTACTTTATATAATAAATTTAGTATTCATTACAACTTTTTATGAAGGTAAATGTTTACTATAGATATATTCTAAGATGTAATGGTACAATGGTTAAGAAGTAATATATGATTATTTAAGGCTAATGTTATTTTTGGCTTTAAACTTCATTGTTTTAAGCCAAATTCTCATTGAAATTTATGATTATAGCAATGAAAAGATATGTAACTGAATGAAAGTCACTATCTCTTTTTAGACAGTGTTCAGCTATTTCTGATTTATTTATTTTTTATGTAATTACCATGTTCTAATACTCTTTTCCTAATTGTTCTTTTGCTGTTTTCTCCAATATAAAAATCCCCACAATTCATACATTCTATTTTATTTTTTCATTTTTCCTATCACTTTTATACAATTTATCACACAAACTTTTTTTTAATTTGTTTTTATATTCAAAACCAATTTTAATGTTATATCTCTTACAGATCTTTTTTAATTCCATACTATTTCTATTTAAATATGAAATTATCATTCTTTTCTCCTTATCTATATTTAATTCCTTAATTCTGAAGGTGTTATATTTTACTAGAGCTTTATTTATGAAATTATCCCTATAACCATTTTTCTTTAAAATCATTTTCATTTTATCAAAATTCATTCTTGTATAAGACTTAGATATTTAACTGGCCAGGATTGTCTCAGTCTGAAAGGGAATGAGAGAGATCATAGAGTACAATTGGAAGAAAAATACATTGAAATAATAGATTCAGTCCAGGAAATAATGACTGACTGAAAATGAAATTATTTTGATGACAATAACTTATATGAGTTTTTAAAAATCTACTTTTCATTACGAAATTGAGGCTCTTCAAAATCAGACATTTTATTTGTGTGTTTCTCCTTCCACAGTAACTTTGAACCGTTGTACAAAGTGAATTCTATAACCAATGGAGTAAATTAACATCTACTTAAAAGAAGAAATAACTTTTGGTGACAAAGAAGTAATAGTGAATCTTACTTAGCTCCAGTTGCTTCCTAGTTTAAAGTGTTTTATTACAATTACAGCCAATTAGATGTAACTTTGAGCTACTTTATATTCTGAGTCAATTAGCAGCCAATGTTTCAAAGCTATGTCATTGTGTAGTTTCCCATTAAAGTTTTCTCTCAGTTTTAAAAAAGAAACAACAACCTCTCTTCAGTATCTCTAGTGTAAAAATAAAGCCTTTATTGTCAATAGAAAGAAAACAGAAAAACAAACTTTTCAACTTGGCAGTTGCATAAAAGGCAATCGTCTTCCATCATCAGAAAAACAATAAGAGAATCAGTCAAAACATCTTACTTAAAGGAAAAGAAAACAATTGGAATATAAGTATTGCCATTCATTCACTTTGTTTTCAATACCATTGAAATGTTTATTCAAATAACTCACAATATGTGAATTGGAAGTTGAAAAAAAAAACCAACTTAAAAATCAAATATTATGATAGTAGTTCTGATAAGCAATATTGAAGAATTTGTAATAGTTTTTCATCAAACTCATAAATAAGTTTGATGTTTATGTTAAGTATTAAAAATACATTCATTTCAAATTTTGTCAAAGTAAAAGAAGTCATTTCAGGAATGAACAGAATCGTGTATTGCTTTGATCCTATTGGATGATGTGTATGTTGTGTGTGGAATAAATATGCATCCAATTATACTAAATATGCAGTTTTAAGTTTCTGAAGATTAAATCATTACAAACGACAGCTAAGTTTCATATAAGTCTTCTGCTAATACACTGGCTGACTTAGAAATCTCCTCACCCAGAAGGACCAATATATTGGGATGAAGATTATGCAGAAATGCAAAGCATTAAGCCAAGAGTGGGAGAGATAAATTTGCAGTCAAGGACAATCGAAGTCATGTTTATCTGCCATGTTTAGGTAATGAACAAAGTAATGGAATGTTAATGTTTTACAGCACAACCAAGGATCAAAGACATTTTGTAGATCTCAATGTAAACTCAAAGAAAAAATCCTACATCCAACTGAAGATGTTTGGTTGAGTTGCAAGCTGTTGTTCTTGTACATTAGAATACCAGAAGAGTTGAACATACAGTAAAACCTCGTTAAGTCGTCACTCCGTTTAAGTCGTCGATTTCCTTTGGTCCCGACAAAGTCTCATACACAATAATGTAAAATAACCCTCCTTTACTCGTCACCAAATTTAATTCTACTCCGGATAACTCGTCACCCTCAAAAATGCCCAAAATCATCTTTCTTCTCCATTTTGCATGCCATCATGTTGTCTTTTCACTTTAAGAAAGCCAAGCCTTTACGGGGAATTTTCAACCATGCCTGTCACTTCGGAGGATTTAGGTTCTTGGAATCTCGCTGCTAATCATTCAAAGCATACTTCTCGCTGCGACTCTATCGAGTTTAGACGTTTTTCTTGACCGCTCCTGAGTGTGACTTCATTTAATAGCGAGTAAGCCCTGCTATAAGGGCTATTTTTTCTCTTTCAATTTCGTGGTTCGATTACGTTTTAACATGCCAGGGAAACGAAAACTTACCTCATTATCTTTTAAAGAAAAAAAAAGACTTAATTGCACTTTTTGAAAAATCAAATGTTTCGAAAACAGCTTTTGCCAAAGAACACCATATTCCCAGGACTACATTAAGCGATATTCTTTCATTGAAACAAGTAATTGAAGAAGCTGACTGCAAAGACAAAAGAAAGAGAATGAGGAAGTCGAAGTTTGACGAGATCGAGGAGGTTTTAGTTCGATGGCTAAAACATGCCAGATCGCAAAATGTGTCGATTTCTGCCGTGATTCTCAAAGAGCAAGTCATGGAAATTGCTAAGGAGTTGAACATTGGAGATTTCGGCAGCAGCAATGATTGGCTGGAACGTTTTAAAGACAGACATTGCCTTTTAAAACGATTAAAATGTGGTAACTAATTAGTTTTATTATTATTATTATTTTCCACTTATTTCTTTGCATGTATTGATTTCTGAAAATTTTGTTTTTCTCACCGAATCCTATAGCAATTCATGAAAATACTATATTTCAGTGTTTGGTTTTTTTTTTTCAAAAATTCTCACTCCGCCTAAGTCGTCACTCCGCTTAAGTCGTCAAAAATGTTTGGTCCCTTGAGTGACGACTTAACGAGGTTTTACTGTATTTGGAAACAGTGAAGGGACACCAGTTGTCTTAATGGGATTCGGCAGATTTAGACAGTAACAGTCAGGCTCGTTCATCATCAAAAAATTGCTGTCACCAAAGCATGCAACACACTATGATAATGACTATGAGCATTCCCACTCAGATTATGAATCAAATATTGGCCAAGACAGTTTTTGATCCTAGCAATTACTCACAGAATGTAATATTCCTTAGATATTAAACATGACCATACTCAGCTGGAACATCACAGTAGAGCTTTGTGGTGACAGAAATGATTCTATCTTATTACCTTCTGTAATAATAATCATCTATGTTCTATGCCATAAGAGAGAATCCCATGTATCGGCACATTGGTCACCAACTAAGAAATCCTATGTGGTTGCCATTAGATGTTATACACATAATGGGCATTTTGTCAGCTTATGCTGCTGCCATTTCAGAATGGTGTCCCAATTTATTTTGCAGAAAAATAATGGTCAGACACAGATGCTAACATTTCTTAAACATAGTGTTTCCAAAGATTGGTAAAGACAGTTTTTGCTCCTAGTAATTATTCACTAAATGTAATATTTCTGTGATAGTAAACATGGCCATGCTCAGCTGGAGCATCATAGTACAGCTTTGTGGAGACAGAAATGTTTCTGTCTTATTAATAATAATAATCTATGTCTCTCAAATGTCACAGAGAGGATCCCATGTATTGGCAAAGTGCTTTCCAACTAAGAGTGTGTGGGTTGCCATTTCAGAATGGTATACAGAGTCTATTTTGTAGCAAATTAATGGTAGGTCACAGATGCTAACATCTCCTAAACATGCCTGGAAGTGATTAAATGCTACCATGACTAAAAGAGATCTCCAGACTTATCACCCAACAAACACATATGGTATCCACTGAAAGATTGTTGTCACCAAACACCATTAAATTATTGTCTTAAATAGTCCACGGCACCATCTGCAGAATGAAGCTACATAGAGTAAATACAAAACAATGAATTTAAGAACTTCAGATTGAAAAGTAAT
>JAFIDM010054242.1:6252-17556 GCA_023159025.1 Thereuonema tuberculata | reverse complement strand
AAATAAGAAAAAACTTTTAATCTCTGCTTTTAATCTCAACTTTATAACTAATAAACTGCTCTCGAAAATGACTCTCAAAGAAATTATTTGGTTGACCGGGTCCAACTGGTATCCTCTTAGAAGATAGAAAACACTCTTCTGGTATTTAGCTAGATACTTATAGAAAGGCACGCATTCCTAACATACTTTTTTTTATTTTAAAAATAAAAATAAAAATGAAAATAAACAACACTAAAAAGGATGATTAAATTTTTATAAAAATTAAAATACTTTACCTATGGAGCCTTTCGAGTTCAAATGAAATTTTTTTTAAAAATAAATTATTAACTATATTCCTATATTATTAACTATATTTACATTGTGTAATAAAAACGAAATTAGATTTATGTGTACTATTCATATTAAATTGCAAAAAATCAAGCCGGTTCACTTGAATAAGTTGATAAATATTTAATCACATGAAATGCAGACGACCATAGTTTCGGTTTAATAATGGGAGAAACCTTCTTCAAGTAATTGATTTGCTACAAAGTGACAGTTTATATACAGAGAGAAACTCAAATAAGTCCAAATGATGTGGAAGATGCCATGGGGAAACCCCGTAGATGCTTTGCACGCAACGTATTCAGGTACGGCTTGATTTTTTGCGATTTAATACGTTGTGTAATATAGCTTAAAGGATAAGTCCCCTAGCAATTTTTGGTTTTTATTTGAATAGCAAACATTTTAGTTAGTTTCATACATAATATGTAATTTATCAGTCAAATATCCTGTAAATTAAAGAAAGAATAATGCACTCTCAAAATAATCAGAACCAAAATTAGGCATCTAGCCTTTTTCATTTTGATGACAGCAAGAAAGGTTCAATTATAACCACTAATAACACTAGGCAACAAAATTAAACTTCTTCTCTGTATCTTTGATGAAAATAGTTTACCTTTATGTTCTCGAGTGTGCTAAACATGAAAATCGCCATTAAAATGCATGTTTAGCTCTAGTTTATAATTATCCTTAAAAGCATAATGCATGTATTTACTTAATGTTTCCCCTCGGAGGTATGCCTATGATGGCGCAATCGCTTTGCCTGCCGTTTGTATTCTGTTGCTGGTGATTCTATGATGAGTGTCCAGCAGTAATCTGCCAAAAATTCTTGTTTCTACAAGTGTTTTGTTAATAACATTATCTTTTCCAGGTTCAGGTGATTGACGCATAGGTCATTCCTTCTGTTTGTAGTGACACGACTTTCTCACATACACAAAAAACAACAGAATTTGGTGTAATCCTGTTGCAAGCCTATAATACGGCAAATACTTTCAGATCACCGGAAATGTGCCACATAAACTTCTCATATTTACTCTGCATAACAGTTGCTTCATATTGTCATGGGTTTCCTTCATGTAGGCTGCGTAACCAATTGGTACAGATTGAAACAAATCACCACTGTGTAGAAGAACAGCCTTTAGACTTATCTTTGATGAATCTTTGAACAATCGACATTCATCATTTTTATAGTCAATTTTCAGAACTGTCATGAGACCCTTAATATTACTGCAAAATACCAAGTTATTTTGTTTGGTGAAAACAAGTAGGGCTGGAGTGTGGCGTTCACGGAACACACTAACATTTACTGATAGGTCAAGACAATTCCACTGCTGCAATCTAGATGCCAACAGTGGAATTGCTTTACCTTTAGGCAATTCCAAATCTCTTATCAGATCATTCAACTCACTGTGTTACTTTGTGTTGCTGTGTATACTCCTCATTACACTGGAAATCAGGATCTTTCGATGTACTCGGTTTAGAAGGTGATGGAGTAGCATTTAGTCACTGCTGTCCTCGTCACTAAATGTATAAGAATCAGGTGGGATGGGAACAGGTGTCCATCTCCATGAGGCACTGGACGCATAGCTGATCTTATGTTAGGATACGTTTTTCTTCTTTGAAATACCATGTTTTAGGGGAGTTGACATGCAAAAATAACAATCATTTACGTAGTTTAATGGTTCTCTCCAGATCATCGGAATAGCAAAGCCCATTGACGATCTTTTACGATTCAATCACGAACGAAGACCTGTGGCACAAGATATGAAACATATATGATGGTCTCTCCTCTCCCCCTTCCCTGTTGCTATGCACTGCGGATAAAAATAGGCTTCCAACACTGCACGATGTGAAGAGGTTTAGAAACGCTATGCTTTTTAACTTATGTGGGATTTTTGCGGCAATTTCAGGACGGGCAAAATGAATTTTTAGCACTAACTGATTCTGAACCCCCCCCCTCCCCTCTAGATGAAACTAGAGCTAATCTGAGATTTTAATGATCATTTTCGTGATAAGCATGGTTTATTTAGTAAAGATCAAATGATTTTGTTCAAGATACAATTTCATTGTTGCCTAGTGTAATTCGTGTATTCTTTGTTCTGTAAGACATCCTTCCCTTTTCTTCAACCAAACTTTATAACCATGAAAATTGCATTACAAACGAATGTTTCTGCTTAAAACAAAATGTATCAGAAGAACTAACCTGGTATACATATATTTAGCACATTACTTGGATCCGGAATATGACCTTCACTTTTCTTCAACCAAACTTTATAATCATGTAAATTACATTATAAAAGAATGTTTCTGCTTAAAACAAAATGCATCAGAAGAACTAACCTGGTACACATTTATTTAGCACATCACTTGGATCTGGAATATGACCTTCTTTACATTCACATGCCGTGTTGTTAGCGTTACATTGCATGTTATCTGTGCAGTTCTCTGGCTTACATTCTATCAATATTATTAAAAATAAATAATTAGATATAACATAGTTGTTTATTGAGAATTCAGTATATCAAACTATAACTATATTTATTTACACTGGGGGTTTCAGGAGGAAAAATCAGTATTCTGCGAGGTTATTATATCGGTTTTTCAAGAAAAACATACGTCCTCTTCCGAGATAGAACTACTTGAATGTACAGTATTTGGAATTTGAAGCTCAATCTGTACTTCCCTCCTTCTGTAATGACCACTGTCTGAATCAAGTAAATCGGTAGGAAGCCAAGTACAGTGATATTGACTGTGGAATCTTTAAAAACATTATAAACTGTATCAAATTCGTCAATTAAACAACAGATATTAAAAGTAATACATAAAATATCTTTCTTTTTCAGTAGTTTTCCAACTCTGCATTTAATTAGCTCTATCTTGTAAACCGTTCGGTATAGGACTCGCGTTCATACAAACTTGTTTTTTTAGAAGTAACTGATATTATTGGTTTTCTACAATACCGGACTTTCCTCGTGAGACACCCACTGTATATTCTGTACATGTAGAGCCGTCTAAAGCGACCTTTATTGGCATTACATTGCATTTTTTCTGTACAGTTATCTTTTCTACATTCTTTTAATATAGTATATCATTATTACTGAATAACATTTAATTGTTTTCCAGAGAATATTATAAATATCCAATTCAAGTAATAAGTTTTCTCTTTTTATGTAAGTAGGAAAGTAGATATCTTTCTTACTCTTTCTTTCATTCTTCTTCTCTTTTATTATTTACAATATTTCGATCACAATTTTTGACGATCTTCTTCCGATATGACTTTACGAATCCGTTATTTTTAAATTAACAATGTTTTCATGTCAACTTCATATGTCATACATAAAATTTAAATTGTTTGCAGATATTACATTCAAATTGTTTTAAAATAATGACAACTTCATATTACATCTAATTTGTTTTTAAAATACATATAATTTTAATTGTTCTCAAATTAACAATATTTTTGAATTAATAATGTGCTCTACAAATCTTTACATTTTTCTTCAATAAGCATATTGAATATTCATTTAGCCTTTATTTTTACACTTGAAGCTATATATTACTAGGCTTCCAAGACAAATCTTCTCTTTTTTGTAATATTGGGTCCCGGAGGGAAGTACATATCGAGCTTCAAATTCCAAATACTGTACCTCAAGTTGAATCCGAAAAAGTGTTGTTCAGTTCACATCTCTGAACGGTTCCCAGTTGGTTGTCATAATACTGTGTTTACGGTTAATGATTTACCTATTCCATCTTTGGGAGATGGCGAGACCTGGAAGTTCCTCGGAAAACCGGTGGGCTTTCAGATTATATCGGACTGGACGTCCTTGAAGGATTTTATGGACGTAGCCTCTGCCATCCTCAGCTCGAGGCTTGCCCCTTGGCAGAGAATGGATGCCCTGACGACCTTCTTTTTTCCTAGCCTTCAGTTTGCCCGTCGTACAGGGCAGTTTACTAAGGCAGAATGGACAAGATTGGATAGTACGCTTCGTCCCGAAGTGAAGCGGACCCTCAACTTGCCCCAGGAAGCGAGCAATGATTATCTCTACGGAAGTCGTGCTGCTGGAGCTTGTGGAATCTCAAATACTGCTATCGACAGCGATGTCCTTGGTGTTGACGGCGCTTTCAAGCTCCTGTCCTCGCATGATCGTGCTACAATATTGAGTCGACTGTATCGGGTAGGCTTGGACGACCTGTCTGATTACCTGTCCTGTGTTGCTCGTGAGGTTTACATTGACAACTAATGAATGCCGTAACATGTGGACTATGGCTCGCAAAGCTGCGGGTCGCCTACTGTGTGAGTAGCGCTTCGAAAACGGTGGCGCCCTAGTGTCCCATAAGGACACCATTATCCGAGAAAAACAGCGCCAAGTGCTGGTAAGGATTATTCGGGGCAACATTCGCACTAACCGTAGTCGGTGGCTGTGTTCGCTTCCTAACCAAAGCAAGGTTATGGAATGTGTTGGAGTGAGCCGGACGAGGGTCCTCACTATGAGTCCTCACTTCCAATGAGTGGGTCCTTCACTAGGTTCGCCGACTGGCGTTTCATCCACCGCTCCCGCCTTAATTTGGTTCCCCTTAATGCCAATAGGCGGTGAAACGCCGGAGGACTGAAGACCTGCCGTCGATGTAATTATAGGGAGAAGACTCTGCCACATGTCCTTAATCACAGCACGTCCTATGCAGCTGCCTATCAACGACGCCACAATGCTCTTGTGGATCGGATTCCTAAAGCGTCGTCTTTGCGCTTCCGCGTCGTTGGCGACAACCAAGTTTTTATTGAAGGCTTTCGGCTTCGTCCAGGTCTTATACTGGTGCGTCAACAGTCCGCCCTGATTGTTGATGTTAGGTTAGAAGCCTTTACACAGGCCCGAGAGGTCAAGATTGCAAAATAAGAGTCAATAGCAACTTCTTTGCGGAGTAATTATGCTGAGGTGAAGATTGTCCCTTTCATGGTGGGTTCCCTTGGATCTTGGGACCCTCACAATGATTCCTTTCTGCAGTTGCTATGTTCTCCTTCTTATGGCCGGTTATTTTGAAGATTATGTGTGTCTGATGTCATACGGTAGTCCCGTGACATTACTGGTCACAGCACAGCACAATACTGGTCAGAGACAGTATGAATGATTTTTCTTTCAGATTTTCTCTAGACTAGGTGCATTGAAGGTTGCTTCCGTCTTCCTTCTTTTTTTTTTTGTATTTTTTGTATTTTTGTTTTTATATTTTTTTGGGGGGGTTAAGCTTCCGTCTTCCATTTTTTGAACAGAGAATGATTAATATCATGTCTTGCCAACTTGTATGGAAGCATTTTTGAGTAGGACTCTATAGAATTATGAGCCCATTCTGACAGATTTCTACAAAATCTTACAGCCCATTTCTCACAAATTCCTCTATGCTCTATCATGCTCATTTCCCTTATCAATTAATGTCCTTCACGCATTTCCTTAATACACAACACCTACAATCCCTACATTTTAGTTTTTGTACTACTCCAGTACCGCATAAATCTACTTTATGTTCTTTATCTTGGTATCTTCTAATTTCGTTAGAAATTAATTTTTCGCCATTAGTTCGATTTATTGTGACTTGTTATGTAGTGAATGTGGGTGGAAGAGAAGCCAAGCACTACGACCGGAGGTCTATTGTACTATCCCACGGAAATAAGGACAGATGGAGAAAAAGACTGAGAAAGTATGGTGGGAGAAGTGCAGGGGAAACGGGAGAACCCCGAGAAAACCTGCCCAGCGCGGATAATCCACCATTACGAAACCCACGTGAGAACCGAACCCGGTACTCAGAGGTGAAAGGCCGATGTCATAGCGATAACTCCAACCGCGCGGCCTTTATTGTGACTTTATTCTTTTTACATATTTCATTAATAGATCTATCGGGTTGCACACATAAAACAGCGCCAAAATAATAATACAATACAAAAAGATAATACATTAATAGTAATAATAATACGTCTATTGGGGCCGGTTTTCTGTGCGCCACCCTCGATCTAATTTAACATCTTGCTGAACTTTTATTATTTTCTTATATTTTTTATCCTCTTTTCACTACTATTCTTTTGACTTTGGAAATAATTTGTTATACAACTATTAAAGAATCTTTCAGAGTGCTACCATTTGCAATTTAGTTTTCATGCTTTATATTTTTTTATCCCATAATTTTCTTTCACTTACATATATTTTCTATTACTTACATCATATCCATATAATTCCTTATAATTCCATGTTTTATTGCTGAAAATTCAAAACATGATGACTCCTACTTTTTTCGTAGTATTCATATTCTATAATATACCGTGTATCATTTAATAAAACATCTAAATATGGTAATTTACCATTAAATAATCCTAACTTAATTCCAAGATATTATGTATTATTTAAAAATAATTTTAAATGTAATATCTATAAACAACTTAAATATTATGTATGCCACATATGAAGTCGACATTGTTAATTTAAAAATAACGTATTCGTAATATCATATCCATGTCGTACATTTTATTAATTTAGTAGGATTAAAAAGATATTAATTAATTGTTTAATTTTCCTAGCTTATTGTACTGCTCAAAAATAAAAAAAAAATTTTTTTGGGGGAGGGATTGTAATAGTGTAATTATAACCATTTGAAAAATTTAGAATTGGTATGGATTTAGTAAGACTAAACATGCAATTTCCCGACCTCAATCTAGTCCCGTTGGTCTCGAAACGCTGGGAGCCTTACCTCCCGCGCTCCCGTGGGCCTACATGGCCTGTTTATGGGATTGCTTAACTTAACTTTAAAACATGCTATTATTTGATTATTTAATGAACTAATAGTATTAAATTATCAAACTGTTATATGTTATTTTATTATGCAACTGATAATTTCAAATAATTTTAAAGCTAATCACGAACTACTAACTTTTATGTAATAAATAATATTTAAAATAATATTTAAAATGCTAGAAAGATTACATACAGTTATATTTACACTGTTATATTTACATTAATACTGTGATATAGTAATACTATTATATTTATTAAATAACAAAATTTGTATATTTATATAAAAAATTATTTTAATTTGAATATTATCTGTAAAAACTTAAAAAGTATTTCTTCTACAGAACCTACAGACAGATCCTATAAATAAACGTATCTCATAGGACTGAAATTGTAAAATAAATATTAAATAAATCTCTCATATTATAAAAGCGTTATTCTGTCTGTCATAAGGCTTTACGTTTTTCCATGACCAAACTAAAAGAGATAGATTGGTCATGTAAATGGATAAAATGTAGATCTTTTTAAGACAAACAAAATGCTACAAAAATCTTTCGAAAAATGTTATTGGTTTCCAAGATGGCGCCTTTTAAAGGGTCAAATTTTGACTTTTTCTCAATTTAAATGAAAAGTTTCAAGAGAACATTATATTGAGAAAACTATTGTTGGTATTTGAAAGGTCTATCGAACGGTATATCAGTCATTAACAAACGTTTCTGCGAAAATGAAGTGTTTTTGCGGCAACCCCCGTCTGAGTGCCAACGCGCAATACACCTGAGTTAAGCGGAGAAGCCAACAACGAGCTGGGAAGTCGTGTATTCTCCGATGTCCATATTAATTTCCTGAATAAATAAAGGAACTTTATTTATTTTTTTTTTTTTTTAATGCTCTACATGCAAGGGTTCCGGAGCAAAGCGACGTCTAGTAAATAAAATAAAAATATCCGAAGAAGATTGTTAAAGGTTACAATTGTAGAGGAATTAGATTATAAAATGTAATTTAATTAATATTATTCATATTATTAATTTTGTGCTTGAAAAGAAATTTATTTTATTTATTGGAGAAGCAAATTGCATTATGTAAATGTGATATGTAAATGTAAGTGATTTGCATTACGTAAATGAGACTCGTTACGTAACGAAGGGAGAGATACTTAAGGAGATGCGGAGCCTCACTCTTGGACTAAGACCCAAGAACTAAGGAATACTGGGAACTATTAGAAAAACTATGATTACTAGAAACTAGATCTAAAAGAACTAAGTAAGATAATTATTTACTACATTTCACAATTATTAATAGAATTATTGAAGTAAATGAAAACCAGAGAATACTGAAGAATTACCTCAAGAGAAGAACTGAAGTCTGAAGACAGAAGGATTCCATATCCATTGGTAGCGGAGTTTAATAGGGATAAAAGGAACAGTTAATTTATAATAAAAATGTGAAAAAGAATTACACAATTGTGGAGTTTAGATTTGGTGATATATACAATCTTCGTAAAATAACTAAGATAATGAAATATGTAATTAAAAAATATCATATAATTCGTGAACAGGAATTTTCGGATAAGAGGTTAAGCCTAGCCCAAATAGATGGAAAATAAAGAGAATAGAAAGAGAAATAGCGAAATAAGGAGGAGGAGAGGAAAGGTTGGAAGATTTCTGATGAAGTTTGCGACTTGACGATAGATTAGTAATTAACTTATGGATTGGAGAGAAGAGAAGGTAAGAGTGATAATTGTAAAATTGTGAAAGGTTATGTTAGTGCAGGCAGATGATGTTTTAGTTTTCTTTTGAACTGTTTTAAATTGGGACTTTCACGAATATTGGGGGGAATTTTATTCCACAGAGAAGGAGCAGAGTAGCTAACAGCTCTTTTTTGATAATTTGCTGCGATTCTTGGAGTAAATAGAGTTGAGGAGGTTCTTGTATTGTAAAGATATGAATGGAGCTTAGTAGATAGTGTGATAGAGGAGGAGATATTTTTATTAAGTAATTTATAAGTGAAGACAGCTAACTGTAGGTTATAGAGGTCATGGAAGGAGATAACTTTATATTTGTGCCAAAGAGATTTAGTCGAGTATTGCATTGGCTTTCCGTCCAAAAAGCTCAGGAAGTGTTTTTGTACCTTAAGAATCATGTTTTGATAAAATTTAGAGCCGTTGCCTTATATTGCAATACCGTAGCATATGTTGGAGTGGATTAAGGACCAATATAGATTTAGAAGTATTTGTGTCGGTAGAAAGTTTAGTTTTTTAATAATGCCCAAGTTTTTAGAAATTTTATAAGAAATTTGTTGCGTATTTAGATTCCATGAAAGATCCTGTGTGAGAAAGATACCTAAATATTTAAAGGAATGCACTTCCTGAAGGGCAGCGTTTTTATAAGTGACAGAAAAATTCTCTTTACAAAGGATTTTGTTTTTTTGATGGAAAAACATATATACTGTTTTCGATGTATTATTCGGAGCCGAATTCATTTCACTCAGGTGAAAAGTTTAAAAGCCATTCTACGACAAGCGCCGTAAAGAGTCAAACCATTTTTGCCGACTAGAAGCAGACGATAAAAGACAAGGCATCATGGGAGAAGTTTACAGGAAGAGAAACAGAAGTGCGGGTGCCACGTTGAAACGTGCGACCAGGAATCAAGCCCTGAATGAATGAGCGGTCCGAGCTACTGAGCGGAGATGCGGGAATTCCTAGCGATCAGTTCGAGTGGAGATAATTCACCAAAGTGGAAAGCCTCTAGTATTCTGCGTAAACTGTGAGTACAAATTTATTATTTCCATTTTGGAGGGAAAGCGTTCTGCGAGAACAAGCGGAAAAGTACTCAAGTGAAAGTTGCATGGAAAACCTGATTGAATTATAGAGACCGATATTATGGAGAATATCGAGGAAGTAAATTCACACAGGTGTTTGAATTAAAGCCATTAATTATACAGCTAAAGTAAATTCACACAGGTGAATTAGATAAAGCCATTAATTAATTATTTCTAGCATAAGTAATTTAGAACTTTGAGCGGAACTCTCTTGTTGAAAGAAACGGAGATACAAGTAATAAGTAATTATTTGGTTAATGTTTATTCCTTCGGAATTAGGAGGTGAATTAATAGGAAGCGTGCGTATAACTTAAACTAGGAACTGAAATTAATTGAGTATTTAATTTCGTAGATTTCACAGAGTTTGTGAAGCGTTATTATTATTTATTAAGTTTAGACATGGAGTTGATATTATAATATGAAGTAAAGAATTTTACTATTGAAGATTTAAAGAGACTTGTTCATGAAGCAAGACTAAAGAACTTTGAGAGTAGAACATTTGTGACGCTGGCTTCAGCTGTAAAGAAGTCTGAAAATTTGTGATACATACAGCAATTCTGATTTTAGATATCCACTCTATATAATATAATAATCTTTTAAGAGCCCAGATTTAAATCTTTTAAGATTTTATTTTGTTTGTTTGCTACTCATTCTTTCTCTCTGCAAAATAAAACTATCCTTTCTGCAGAACTATGGAGCAACAATCGTAAGTAAGAACGTAGAGGAAGAGCCCAGCACATGAATTTTCTTTTTCTTTATTTTTAATGTGTTTTTATGTTTTTAGTATTTAGTCATGGAGGTTCCACTGCTCTTCCTATTTAAGAATGAAAGAAAGATTAATAATTATTATGAAAAGATTTATTTAGTTATATATCTATGTTCCTTTTTCTTTTTAAAAGTATAGAACTCGAGAATTAATTAGTTAAACTTATTTGAGTGACGTATGATTATACCACAAATACGATTTACTTACCTAGTATACAATTAAATAGTTCATCACTTGGGTCTGGAATATAGCCTTCTCTACATTCACACGCTGTCTTATTAGCATTGCATTGCATGTTGACTGTACAGTTGTCTGGCTTGCAATCTGTCACGTCAGATGCTAAAACAGAAAATTTCATGAATCTTTGTTTTATACAGAATTCATAATCCACATTTAATTGATTTTGGAATTTATCGTTTATTTATTTCCTAATTTACCTAGGACAGTTTTAGTGTATACAATCGAATTACAGGATTTTCTATTAAGGACAATTTTTGTTCTTATTTCTCTAACTAAAAAAATGTAACTTTCCCAGATAAGTAATTATGAAAGAATTTTAATCTTATTTACCAATTAACTTGTAACACAAGTTCCATATTCTTCTTTCAATTCCTTCCTTTTCATTATTCC
>JAFIDM010054241.1:9319-23937 GCA_023159025.1 Thereuonema tuberculata | reverse complement strand
ATTCAAAAAACAATACATGCGTTTTGTAGGTAATTAAATTTCCTACATATTTTATTCTGATACTTGTTTTCCTAGAATAGACCATACCTGAATTACAGAGTCCTAAAGTTAGAAGTTTGACTAATTTCTGGAAATTGCGGTTTTTTTTTTTTATTTTTTCAAAAGTGCATATCTCCGTAACTGTTAGTCATAGAAACAAAATTTAAAAACCATATTGTAGGAAATTATATTCTCTACAATATTGCGTAGAACTCTTTTTTAGGTATAATGCACTAAACAGACGTTTTAAGCGAAAATCTAAAGAAAGTTTCAGTTATTTTTGGGTTTTTTAAGATGGCGGCGGGCGCAGCGGGGGATGAATTGTGCATTTTTTCATTTTAAACACTTACTAACCATCCTAGACAACATATCGAAAAATTAGAACTACCGGATCTTTTGTAAGGTAACCCCGATTTTTTGGTCTAGATTTGCTGGACTATAATAGAGATACGCCAAAGAAATTTAGTAACAACTTTTTCTGATAACATTAAGGAGATCTACTGTATTTCGATTATAAACAAAAACATTGATTATTATTTATTAAAACCTTACGAATATGTAAGATTTATTTGTGAACCCCATTGCTATGTAGGGTTATTGACCCTACATAGCCTATACTAGAGGCTGTAGTATAGCTTTCCTATCGAATTAAAGCAATTTTGATAATACTTTTTATGCAGAATATATGGAAATTTTAAAAGCTGTGAGTAATTAAAATAATAGGGCTTCGTTATTTTTATACAAATTTTTTAATACATAACTTTATTTTTTCATTCCCAATATGAATCTGGGAATCTTATCTAAAGTTCTCAATTTACATTTATGGTAGAATTTTAATTCGTTAAAAGTTTGGATAAATCTTCAACAAAGAAAAATTAAATAAATAAATAAAAAAGAAAGGGATTAGTTCAATCATGAAGTCAGTGATCAAATATTACCAGAATGTTAGAGTAAAATAATTGTTTTAAGCTGAGCCGTAATTAAGCTGCGTATGGAATTATGGAAACCCGGGTAGCCGTTCTAACGTGTTATGCGTAAAACAGAGAAACATACAAATGGACAGAGACGGAAAACATTCAAGTAGAAAAGTCAGTTAGTAAAGATTTTTTTTTCAGTAATACCCTTTAAAAAAAAATATTTTATTTATAACGTAAGATAAAAAAAAGAGCATACATTTTATAAAACTAATTAAAGCAATAGTAATAATATTTAGTAATAATAAATAATTTACTTTAATAATAAAGCAGAAAATAGAAAAGTGAATCTGCCATAATATTATTTTCCATTTTTAATCAAATTTCCTAGCATTTTCAAATTAGCATTGTAGTCTTATGAATTGTTATTTTTTCGTAAAATATTTTTGGTTCTCTTAAGAATTCTCCAGAATCAGGATAAAACCAATATATCACTTAGTAATGATTACATCTCATTCCTTAACACCATCCGTACCACGATGATATGACGCAATAATGCAATTTAAACTATATAAAATCCAACAAGCATATTTCGTCAAAACTACATAATGAAACTTAAGATTGGATAAAATGTTGCCTTAAAATAAGTATTTTTTTTTTAACTCTATAAAAAGAAATCTCATTAAGAATCCATGATCGAGATAGTGTAGTTTCGTCTGAGTTCAGTAATAGACTTTAGACTCTTTTGGTGTTTACAGCAAACATCCTAGAAAAGTGAGGATCATCAAATCATTCAATGCCTTAACCTAATAAATTTTGATCTGCTGTACGAATCTTCTTGAAACTTGTCGTATTTATGGACAAGAGACAAACTAACTTTTATATTTGATTTTTTTTTCACGTGGGTTTTGTCCAGAAACTATCGCAACATGGAAAAAATTCTCGTAGAAAATATTAGAGTTAAACCAATTGGTTTCTGTCGAATAACAACGAATATTAAACCACTTATTAATCTTCTTAATGTCTCCGCGAGTTTTAGTATGATTAAAGTAAATTGTCTTTACGCAACTTAAGTATTTGCAGAAAATGAAACCATTGTGTTTAACAGAAATTATACAGACATCCCTGACATATCCATTTCGATCATTTCATAAAATCCTACGTATGTTTGGACTTACTTCTGAGTGTTTACTGTCACAACGATGTAACAAGAAAACTAGGTATATTAAAGAATAAAAAGCGATGTCTTCCTTTTGCTCTTCCTTTAGATTCTTACTAATACTTTGCATAGGTATAGTTTATATTAAATTGCATAAACACATCGATAAAACAATTTTTAATGTCTACTTTTAAAAGTAACAGAAAATGCAAGATTTTAAGGAAAGTAGTCTTTTGTTTCTTTTGTTCTTTTTCCTATAGGTTTCTAAAGAATAAACAGCGTCTCTTCCAGATATTCATAGATATTCTTTTATCAAATTGTATAGTTTCGAAAAAAGTACCATTAAAAAAGCGAATGGAAATTGTAATGATGCAACCAGTATTTATCTTTTCATAATGTTCTAATTTTAAATGAAGAAAAAACAACTATTTGACGGTTGTTACTGCATGTTATTACGTATTAACTGAAAAACATTATTGTAATGTGATAATTAAGCAAACTTGCAAAGCAAGATTCCCTCAAATTTTGATGTAATATAAACACAGACATTTATATAAAAAATTGTATTAATATTGAATTGAATCAAACTACGATGCTTTTGACATATTTGTCCAAGAGACTTAAATGATTAAAAAATTATTTGAAAATGCATGATGACAAACGACGGTTAAGCGACTCTTTCCAAGGCCTTTAAGTTGATAATTCACAAACAGAATGACATCTTTACAATTTTAAAATTTCTTATTAAAACTTGTAGCGAATATTATTAACTTTTATATTCAATACAACCTTTAAGCGGATTATAAATATTTACTTATTTTATAGTTTTGCTCTACCATGTAATTTTCATCGGAAACTGGTTTTTTTTTAAAGAGATGTTAGCATAAAGGTTCTTTAAGATGCGATAGCATGCTGTTAATCGAACTAAAAGAAGACACAAAAAGAGGTAAAAGAGGTAAAAAACGGAAAACGAGACGAATATATATGTTTAGAAAATAACTGACAAATTTTAAATATTGAAATATTGTTGTACTGTAATGTCTCTTCAGGAATTCTATTTCAGGACCTTAATCATTCCATTTCATTTTGTATTGTGTTATTTTCTCAGTATCTGCCAGGACATCTAGTTCCTTTCTTAAGTAATCATTTCTCATTCAACCTGTTCTTATGCATTCTTTCTCCTGTCTTAGAAATTTCATTTTTGAAGCTTGTATTGGTTAATTCCTTTTTCCTTGTGCCCAGCATTATGATCAATGTTGATACTGCCATTACCTCATAAAACTTTCCTTAATCTGCAGTAACACTAACTTTTTTTTTATGGTTCGATAAAATAAGCCTCTGACTTTTTTTCTTAGGGGTTCTGGTGATTGGATGTAGTGTCTACCTCTCCTCCTTTCAAAATTCTAAGACAAGCCACTGTGGCAAAATATCTAAGGTTTAGTGGTTAAACAGTCCAAGTGATGCAAAGCTGACCTTTTCACTATAAATAACCCCTGCTGCTTTTTTCCTCTTTGACATGATGTATTTATCTATCTGCTAATCTTCATCGTAAGAACATTGTAATGTACCCTATTAATCATTACTCTCACAAAATTCTTTTTTACAGTTCAGTATCAGAACAATTCAGCTAACAAGGAACAGGATCCGAAATGATCTGAAATAAATTATTTCTTGAATTAGTTACCTGCAATAAGGTACATGTTTCTTTCCATACCATCAAAGCTTTCTAATATAATTATGTGAAATTAACAATCTGCATACAATGAAATCATTGATCAAAATTGTGTAATAAAATATAAAATCGAGCAAAAGGGAAGCCAGAAAAAAAAAATTTTCAAATTTTGGAACACTTGAATGAACAAAGTGAAGAAAGACTGAACAAAGTATGGACTGCACCATATATAATCTTATATTATAAAAACGTTATTCTGTCTGTCATAAGACTAAGTTTTTCCAATTTTGTGACCAAACTATAAGAGACAGATTGATCATGCAAATGGATAAAATTTAGATTTTTTTAAGACAAAAAAAAAAGGCTACAAAAATCTTTCGAAAAAATGTTTTGGTTTCGAAGACATTAAAGGGTCAAATTTTGACTTTTTTTCAATTTAAATGAAAAATATAAAAGTTGGAAGAGAAAATCATATTGAGAAAATGTTGGTATTTGAAAGTTCTATCGAACGATATATCAGTCATTCACAAATGTTTCTGCGTTTGCAAGATACATGCAAAAATGTTAAAAATTTCATATTGGCGCCAACCCGCAATACACCTTAGTTAAGCTGAGAAGCCCACAACGGGCTGGGAAGTCGGACATTCTCCGATATCGATATTAATTTGCTAATTAAATAAAGGTTTTTTTTTTTTAATGCTGTTCTTTTAATGCAAGGGTTCCGGAGCGAAGTGACGATATCTTGCTATTATTGTTATTATTATTATACAGGACACTACAAAACAATGTGTATCACAGCTGCCAGTTCTTTAGCTGGTGTTGGCCTTCAAACGCATCGAATTCTTCCCAAGAATCTAGGATGTCGTAATGTATCGGCGCAAAATATGTGCTGATCCAAGCAGTGCGGCTTTTTGGAGTTGACCGATGGAGATTTTGTCAATATTTAGATCTTGTAATTATTATTATTATTATTATTATATTTGCATGTTTCAAACCTTGGGTTTCCCCAGCAAAAACAATATGGCGGGTCAAGGACCAAAGCACATGCTGCCAAGTGTAAAGATGTGTGCAAGAATGATTAGGGATGTGTGCTTGTGTTCATAAATTTCCTAACTATGCGTGTAGTGTTGAGTACCACAGCCTTCTGCAGTTGTGCATAAGTGATTTTGTGAAGTCCTAGTGTGCTGAGACTGTGGTGCAATGTGTGAGGCACCAGACCAGTGGCAGACAGAACGATGGGTACAACATGTACTCGATCCTGCCTCCACTGCTTCTGGAGCTCGTGTGCTAGATCAGTGTATTTACTGATCTTGTCTGCGTGAGTTTTCTGCATGTTCTTGCTGATAGGCACTGCAATATCAATTAGATAGGTCTGTTTTTTAACCTTATCAACAAGTGTGATGTCTGGTCTATTGTGATGTATGGTTTTGTCTGTGTGAATGGGGCGGTCCCAGTATAGTTTATATGAGGGTGACTCTAATACGCTTTGTGGTATGTACTTGTAGTACGGGACCGTGCTCTTAATAAGTGAATGTTTGTGTGCTAGTTGTTGATGAACGATCGATGCTACCTGATTGTGTCGGTGGAGGTAGTCTGTTTTGGAGAGAAGGGGACAGCCTGATATTACGTGGTCGATCGTCTCATGCGTAGTGTGGCATTTCCTGCATTTGTCGTCATGTGTGTTTGCATCGTGTAGAATGTGTTTCTTGTAGTTGCGTGTGGAGATGACTTGGTCCTGTATTGCGACCATGAACCCTTCGGTCTCCCCAAACAGCTCACCACTCGTCAGCCATCTGTTCGACGCTTCCATGTCGACATGAGGCTGGCTGAGTTCGTGATGATGTCTGCCATGGAGTTCCTTACGAGCCCATGATTCACGCAGCTGCTGAGTGTGGGTGTCAGTGGTGGTGAGTGTTGGAGAAGAGTTTTCGAGGTTCAGGGGTGTGAGGTGTGTGTCAGCCTTGACAATGGCTGAGTGGAGTGAGGAGTCTTCTGCTCTTTGGTGGAATTGTTCCTTAAGTGTATGTACTTGTTTTTCGTGTAGGGTGATGAGGTTGATGAGTCCTCGGCCTCCCTCCTTGCGGGGAAGAGTCATCCTTTCCGTAGCGGACTTGGGGTGGTGCATGTTGTGTTTCGTGAATGTAGTGCGTGTTGCGCGTTGTAGTGCTTCGAGTTCGGTGTTTGTCCATGGAATTATGCCGAACGAATATGTTAGTGTGGGAACGGCAAAAGTGTTGATAGCTTTAATTTTATTTCTGGCGTTGAGTTGTGTTTTGAGGATTTTGTGAACTCGAGCAAGGTATGTGTTCTTCAGAGCATTTTTGATGTTTGCGTTGTCAATGACGCGCGCTTGCAGGAAGCCCAGGTACTTGTAGGTCTCTCCCTGTTCCATGGATTGGATGGCCAAACCATGGTCCAGTTCAAAACACTCCAAATTCGAAGTCTTCCCACGTATTATGTGTAACTTGCGGCATTTGTCAATTCCAAATTCCATCCCAATGTCTTTGGTGAACTGTGTGGTGGCTTGTAGTAAATTAGTAAGTTGAGCATTGTTTGTGGCATAGAGTTTAATGTCATCCATGTAGAGTAAGTGTGTGATTTTATATGGTGTCACAGTGCCTGTGGTAAGCCTATAACCGTGTTTTGTGTTATCTAGTATATGGCTCAGTGGATTCAAGGCGAGGCAGAACCAAACAGGACTCAAGGAGTCTCCCTGGAAAATACCTCTCCTTATGGGAATGGGATCTGTAGTGATGGAGGTGCGTAGATGTAATGTTGTGTTCCAACTCTTCATCGTAGCAGCTAAGAAAGCCGTGATCTTGGGGTGTATTTTGTAAATATGAAGAGTGTGTAGGAGCCAGGAATGAGGGACAGAATCAAATGCCTTCTTGTAATCGATGTATGCGATATGTAAGCTCCTATTCTTCGCACGTGCCTGGCGCAGGATTACAGAGTCAATAAGGAGTTGCTCCTTACAACCCTGGGAATTCCTGCGACAGCCCTTCTGCTGTTCGGAAAGAATGTTATATGTCTCGATGTGTGTGTAGATCTTGTCTGCGAGGCAGGAGGTGAGGAGTTTGTAAAGTGTGGGAAGGCAAGTGATTGGGCGGTAGTTTGCAGGTTGCGCTGTTTCAGTGTTCTTGCTCTGTAGGTATGTGACACCCTGTGTGAGGAAACGAGGCATATGTTCCGGGTGTTGGATTATGTCAGTGAGTGTAAGCGCTAGTTTTCTATGCAGGGACGTGAACCTCTTGATCCAGAAGTTCTGAACGCCGTCTGCACCAGAAGCCTTCCAGTTGTGTGCATGTTTTAGTGCTGTCTGTATATCTGCGAGAATTATCTCATGGAAGGACATGCAGGGTAAGTGTTCAGTGAGTTGCTGTTCCTCTGTTATCCATGGTGCTTTATCATTGTGGGGGATAGGGTTTGACCACAGAGACGACCAGTATTCATGTAAAGCCTCGCTGTTGGGAGTGTTTGTGTTAGTTGCAGTAGAGGAAGATGTAAGGGATCTGTAGAATTTTTTCTCATTGTATTGGAAAGTGTTGTTCTGTTGTTTGCGCAGAGTGCACTGTTTGTATCTTTGTAATCTTTTTGCAAGTGCACTGAGTTTTTGTTTTAGTGTGTCGAGATGTTCCTGAACCTGGTTATGATGATTTGAATGTGAAGGGCGAGTATTTATGTGCTTGAATATCTTTCTAACCTGGGACATAAGTTTCTTTGTTTTGTTTCCTGCACAGTATTGTGTGAGCCTGGCTATGTCTCCTCTAAGGTCGGTGATGCGGCCCTCAAGGCGACGTCTCCAAGGGGGGATGTATTCTTGTGTCCGTGCAGTGGGAGGTATGTTGTGTTGTTTGATTCCAAGTGCCCGAATGGTTCCCTGTGCGGCACAGTAGAGTGTTGTATGTATGTCTTCTAATGTTTGGATGTTGTCAAGGTGTTGTGGGATAGTGTGTCTGTTGAGATGGTATATGACTGTGGCGAGTTGTTTTGATGTGTGTACTTTGGGGAGTGGCGGCCTGAGTGTGGGGTCTGTGTCTGTGTATTGTGCGAGTGCAGTGTAGAAATGATCATGAGGTGCACGTAATATTTCATTAGTTGTATTGTTGGGGCATGTGTACTGAGGGGTAGAGATCGTTTCTGTGTTTTCCATAATGGTGTCTTCTGGTGGGGTGGGATGTGGTGTCCTGTGGTTGGATTCAGCGACTTCTTCTTTAATTTCTGCAAGTTTGCATGGGAGAATAAGATTGTTTACTACAATTGAACGTCGCTGATCCGCTACCCGCTGTTCGCTAAGCCCTAACGATGGATAGCATTTGGTGAAAGCTTGGTGTAGTGCCTGTCTGTATCCTGTTAGTTGAGTACCTAACTTTGTAACAGTGAAGAAGTCGCGCATAAGATCCTGGTTCATCTGTGGTGACCATCGGATGCGCTGGCGTGGTTTCCCAGTCTTGGTGGTCGCCTGCTCTGACACAGACGAAACACTTCCGACTGTTCGGGCTGGATGGTGTTGCCCGGGCATTGTGGTAGCCATACTGCAGGATGGGGTGCCACTTTCTCCACCACCACCTGCGGGAGACTAGTATATTTTTCGAACGGAGGCCTCTGCCTAACCCCCGAACGCGGGTGACTTTATCCTGCGCCACACCCGATGCAGCATGATCTATATTAGAACGTGTTATCATCATAAATGGTTGGACCCTTTAGCCTACCCTAAAGCTAGTGTAGTTCCCGCCCCCACCGCGAGGAGGTAGGGTCCATTATTATTATTATTATCGTTATTATTATTATTATTATTATTATTATTATTGTGGGCCCGGTAGCCGAGTGGGTAAGGACGCTTGGCTGCGGGTTGGAGGTAGCGGGTTCGATTCCCCGCCTCGGCGGAGGACGGGAATTTTTCCACGCTTCTTTCTCCTTCAAACTGGCCCTAGGGTCTTCCCAGCCCTCTATAGAATGGGTACCGGGTTTCTTTCCCGGGCAATATAGGCGGGCGAGCGACGGGCCGACCCCCCGTCCTCAACTTTGTCCCGTACGTTCTGAACACTGGAGCCTACCCTCCAGTTGCATTGCGCGGTCCTCCGGGCCTGATCGCGACTTTAACTTTAACTTTTTATTATTATTATTAATTACTATATATTATAAAAACGTTATTCTAGCTGTGATAAGACTAAGTTTTTTCAATGTTGTGACCAAACTACAAGAAATAGATTGGTCATGAAAATGGATACAATGTAGAAATTTTTAAGACAAACAAAATGCTATAAAAATCTTTCGAGAAAAGTTTTTGGTTTCCAAGATGTCGCCTTTTAAAGGGTCAAATTTTTACTTTCCTAAATTTAAACGATAATAAATTGTGACACCGACGCACTTGTTAAAAAGTTTTAAAAACAAGCAAAGTTTAAAAAGGATAAAAACTACTAGTTTCAGTCCATAGGAAAGGATCCATTACATCACAGAAAAGGATCCTAACATTTCACTCTGCAAATACATATCTCTTCCATTTCATCCAAACCTTTTTCAAGCACTGGAAAAAAATACAAAAAAAAAAAATACTTAAACCCCCTAAACATAAAGCTTACTTCCTCCAGTAATAACACCATTGCTTAATGAAGTGATTATTCTTGAAATAATTAATAAGTGATTTTAAAAAGCTTCTCATGCAAATTAAATTTTATATTAAAATAATGGAAGAAACAAAATTAAATTTAAATATATGACGTAATGGAAAATCGCCTATAAAGGAACGAGCCCGCCTCGTTTCCAGTCTCTCTCTCTCTCTCCCAGTCAATCAGCCAGTCAGTGCGTGTGTCACGAGAAGTTGAAAGCTGCGATGCCTCCCCGAAGAAATGAAGCAAAAACGTCACGATGACGCAATCCAGAAGAGAGCCTCAGACGAAGTCAAGAAGAGCGATTGCGCAGAAGCGAGAAGAATCAGCTGACGGTTAGTAGTCAGGCGGTGATTTCAACACGAAGCAAATACGGTTCGTAAGTAGCAAAGGAAACCTACGAAGGAATTAAGACGTTATCAAGGCGAAGAATAAGGCTCATTGGATCGTTTAGAGAAATCCACGCATTCAAAGGAATCCATTCCACAAGTAGTAGAATTAAAGCCGGGAGCGCAAAATTCAACGGGAATTTATGAACGTCGCAACTTCAGCTCGAAATCACACAAGGAACAGAAGGTAATATTTCTGTTTATTATTTCGTTAGAAAAGCCATTAATCGTTAAGTGCTAAAGAATAATAAAAACATAACAAAGAAGAATATTAAAGCTTAACGTTCATACAAGTGAAGTAGAGAAATAATATTTATTGCAAATCACGGAAAAAGAAAATTAATTATTATGCAACAGCGAAATTAAATGCATAATTATATTAGTGCTACAATGATATATTGACTAAGCAATTATTATTAAGCTTTAGTGTAACGTTATTAATGCAGTGACATATTTAATATTAATAATTCAGTGTAAATTAATACATTGTTCTTGAAAGTGTTTATTGCAGTTTGTCAGCAGTTGAGAAAGGAACATTACGTGAAAAACGGAACTCTCACGTGGAATACGAAGTAGTCACAACATTGCTGAATCCCAGGGTACATACGAAACGGAAACTTCAAGTAGATGTGTTTCATCGTACCATTCGAACAATGTATAAGAATTACTAGTCTTATAATCTAGTGTTGAGATATTTAATTTAAAAGACTTACCTGTTTATTTATTCGTCCTATTTTCAGGTTGATAAATTCAACCGATTGTAAATACCAATTGTAAATAAAAAAAAAAAAAAAAATATCTGTTCTAGTTCACTTTTCAGTTCACTTCTCATTTACTTAATTATGCAACCCCAACATAGCCATCAAAAAAGCCAAAAAAGATCCATTGAAAAGCAAAGACGTCGTATACAGCATCCCCTGTTCCAATGGTCATGGCTGTATTTATGTGGGCGAGACCAAACAAAAGCTATCTAAACGCATTTACCAACACTGTTACGCCATGAGAACTAATGATAATAATTACAACACTGTATCTCATTCAAAAGAAAAACAGCACAGCATTAATTTTGACCAAGTTTCCATTATTTGCCAGGAAAAGAAGGATTTCTTACGCAAATGTAAGGAATCTCACCATATGTTAACTAATCCGCACTGTTACAACCAATTTCTATCAGTACAAAACATGGATAAATACGGCCTTCGCAAAAATAAAATCTAAAACAATCATAATCCCTAAATTAAAGAAATGCAACATATTTTTTTTTCCTTACCCTTTCTACCCTTAAAAATGAATTGATTCCACAGAACCTTCTCACCTTTCTTCTCCCCCTCTTTTAATAAAATTTCTCCCCCCCCCCCCCATCCAATCACAGCTCATTACCCGAAATGCATTAATCCTAACAGTGGCTATATAAGCTCATGTTTATCATTCAAATTTATTTCACCAAAAGAAGCCCCCCCCCCCCCTTAACCTATGGGCCGCAACTAGTAGTTTTTATCCTTTTTAAACTTTGTTTGCTTTTTAAACGTTTTGACAAGTGCGTCGGCGTCGCAATTTATTAAGTAATTTTTAGCGCACGTTAAAATATTTTATTAAATTTAAACGAAAAGTATAAAAGTAGGAAGAGAACATTATATTGAGAACATTATATTGAATTGAAAGTTCTATCAACCATTATATCAGTTATTCACAAACGATTCTGCGTTTGCGAGATACATCAAAAAAGGGAAAAATTTCATGTTGCCTCTTGTGAGAAGTTTGTGAAGACATGTAAAAATGAAAATTCTTAAAATTTTCCAAATTACAAAACAAACAACAGTTGAATTTCTTAACTCACTCAAACCATCTCGAATGCCACCTCATATTCTTAACATAAAATTTGGAGTGATAGTCATGTTGATAAGAAATTTAAATCCGAAGAAGGGTTTCTGTAATGGAACCAGACTAATTGCAAATTCATGTCATCAACTTTTAATTTGTGCAAAAATCATCAATGAATCCCACAAAAATGAATTAGTAACAATTCCAAGAATTGACTTCAAACCAAGCGATTCAAATTTGTCTTTCATTCTCAATTGTAGACAATTTCCAATAATTCCTGCATTCGCCATGACAATTAACAAATCACAAGGTGAAACATTTGATCATGTTATAATAATTTTGAATGAGCCTGTTCTTTCTCATGGACAATTATAAGTCTCAATGTCGAGATCAAGAAATAAGCAAAATGTTAAATTACAAATTACTAAAACGTCGGAAAACAAGGAAATCTTTTGGAAAATGATTCAAGAATTTTCACAAAAAATATTATTTATGAAGTTTTGTAATAAAACATAATGTTTCATTATCAAAAATGTGTTTGATTTTTTTCATTCAAATGACAGACAAAATAGCTTTTTTAAATCTGAAATATTTAATTGATTAAAGCGACAACTAAAAAATATCTTCACTTAGCGATTGAAAAGATAAAATTTTAAATTATAGTAGTTTTGTTAATATACCAAGTGTAGAGATTCCGAGTTGTGAATTTCAGAGTTAAAACTTTAACCCTAAATTTTAGTTGAAGTCAATTTAATTTAGTCATTAGTTTTAATTGAGTTAGAACCGAAGGCAGTCATTTTTTCATGTTTTGATAACGCGGCCAACGTATTGTTGTTGCGGGCAGGAATAAGTCCTTCACGAGCTTAAGTAGATATTAGTCTGATTGTTTCTCCTGACGCATGGAATTATCTCTTGAGAGGAAGTTTTGTTTAAATATGTCAGCAGCAGTTCGCTTCGTTCCCTCGAAGAGATAGGACACGGGGGAAATCGCTGTCCAGTTTTGCAGCGAGTGAGTTCGCTTCGGTCCCTCATCCAGTGTAGACGTGGGGGAAAAATGCTGTCCAGTTGATTTTCTCACCAACGAAAAAGTGTGAGAAGAAGCTCTTATCCTCACAAAGGAAGTGAGGATGCCCGCAGAATTAGCAGAGACTAATTTCGCTCAGACGATAGCGAAGGTAGCTGTTCCAATCTAATTGCCGGGATACTTTGGCAAAAGCTGAAAAATAGAAGGCTGCATCGACCACAGGCGTACCATTGATAAGGTCGAATCGTTCATTATCTCATCAACGTGTGAAGATATGTATTTGTCAGGAGACAAATAGAAGCCCTACCGAGTGGAAGGCTGGAGACGATTCCAGATTTGCCTGAAGCATCAGCAAGGCCTTAAGCTGAAGCGCCTTAAGCAGAAGCGAAGCAGAAACAAGAGGACTAACCGCCTTAAGTAGAAGCGAAGCAGAAACAAGAGGACTAACCGCCTTAAGCAGAAGCGAAGCAGAAACAAGAGGACTAACCGCCTTAAGCAGAAGTAAGAGGTCGATAGGATTGATTGGACCGCAGACAGAAGCAGTATCTGCCCAAAAGACACAGCTACGGCGGGAACTTCTTTGATGTCACGGAAATAGAATCCATACAGGGTGGAAAAACCTATCTAGATAAGTTCTAAACAGAGAGACGATAACTATCGCTAACTAGAATTGAATGATCCTCCCAGAATAGTTCAGATGTCGTGATAAAACTACTGCGGAAGAATAAGCCTAACGTCGGTAAAGTCTTATAGATTAGGAAAAGAAGACTTCAGAGAAATACACCGATACGACGAAGGACAAATAGCCTACACAAAAGGTATTGAGTTTTCTACAAGTGTTCAACAAGCTAATCCGACGATTCGATGTAAGTAAAAATTTTATTAAACCTTGTTAGTCAGCCTAATGGGAAATATAGAAGCAAGTTAGGCCTAGAAATATCAGTTCCTGGGAATAAGTTAGGATCTTAATAATTCAACGAATTTTTTTTACAGTAGAAGTTAGCGACGAGCAGTTATCAGTTATTATCTCTAGTGTAGAAGAATAGATATATTACAGCTTCTAGAACTTTGATAGCTATACGTTAGTTAGATCATCATTGAAGAGAATAGACTTGTAAAAATTCAAGTGACAGTGGCTTCAGTAAAAGGAGCACAAAAATGTTAGAATGCCGGAAGAAACAAGGTTGCTAACCAGAAGCAAGTTGCGCCCGTAAGAAGAATAGAATTGTTAATTTGAAAGGACATTGAAATTTAAAGAATTCTAGTAGAAATACTGAATTATCGTTGAGCTTAAATTGATTAAGCTATTTGTAAATAATTTGTCGCCTTATTAAATGTGTTTAAAGATTTCCGAGTTTTAGTATTATTTACTAAAGTAATTTCGAGCACTTATTCTTATTCTGCTGTTAGACTTCGTTAAAAATATGTAGTTTCAAACTTTACACCAAGTTTAGAACAGCAAACTTATTGTTAGAAAAAGAGCAGAGCACAGCGAAGCGATGCTGAGCGAAGCGAGGGCAATCTATATATATAAAAATGAATGTATCTTTGTCTCTTTCTTTCTTTCTTTCTTTGTCCTTTATACACTCCTAGGCCCTTTGACCTATCTGGACCAAACTTTGCAGAATTACTCTTTAGGACACTGCGGAAAAGATAGGCTACCTTAGAACCCGGCCCCCCCCCCCCAAAGGGGTTGAAAATGGGTAAAAGCCCTAAAAAACCAAATATCCACCTGGTGGTGAAAATAAGAACTACACAAATATTGTGTAAAGTGAAAAATTCGCTTTCCAATGGGGTGCAGGGACACCACTATTGGGTGGGAGGAAGCCAACTCAAAGGCTGAAGTGTCCCACCCCGAACGACAACTGGGACCTTATATTTAGGGCCCCTTCTCGGGCCCCCAAGTCAAATGCAAATAAGGAAAAATTCGCTCTCCTATGGGGGGCAGGGACACCACACTTGGGTGGGAGGAAGCCAACACAAAGGCTGAA
>JAFIDM010054240.1:0-31126 GCA_023159025.1 Thereuonema tuberculata | reverse complement strand
TTAGGAAATTGAAAGTTTTTCTAGACTTTAAAGAATGTAAATTACTTAAACTCTTTTTCAAGGAAAATGCAGGGATTATTTATTCAAAACTCAACTAAATGAAACTGATGAAAATAACCTGGTTCTAAGCCCTACAATTTTTTTTTTCAAGATTGGCATAAATTAAAGTATGTGTAAAATATCGGTGAAGAACTCATAAAATAAAATTTTTAAAAGTTCACAAACACAATATCATTTTTACTTTTAAACAAATTAGTAAATATAACAAAATGATTTTTTTTTTAAATGGTGAAAGGAATTTAAAATTATGTTAAACATATTTACAATAAACAATTTAATTTATAAATATTTTAACATAATTTTAATATTTGTTTGTTCCTTTCATCATTTAAATTAATAATTTATTATAACACAGGTAAAACATCACTTATTTCTACAAAATAACAAAAAAGAAAAACAAAAAAACTCACAAATTTCATCAACTTTTTCCTTAGCTTCCGCGTAGTCTGAGCCAAACAACAACGGTAAATTCTGCTGATGATTCCTAATACGGATGAAACAGCTGTTCAGGATTCCAATTGATGTTGGCTTAGTGTGCGAAGGCATATTTACTGTCCAGTTGTGATTTTTTCTTGATTTATGAATTATTCTGGATGTAGTTTTGCTCTTTTTTTTTCAATTTCTTTGCTAGCATTACATTTCTTTAATTTTCATTGGTCTTTATTGAAAACGAAGTCAATATACATAGTTAAAAGTAATTTTATTTTGAAAAATGAAGCGACCAGGGTATTTTTTTTTTTTTATTAAAATACTGTAGTTGCTTACTTTCAATACATATATTTAAAAGTTCCAGCAGAGTAGAATTAACTTCCACATTAATTTGTACTATTGGGCCTTCAAAGTTCACTACTTCGATTTAATGCTTTTCATCTGTATGCAAAACTAAAACTCACTTATATACGTCAATGACCTTTCACCTATGCGAATACTTAATTTCACTTAAAATGTCAATGACTTTTTCTTTTATGTGAATATTAAAGTTCACTTCGATAAACTAATGGCTTATTACTAGTGTGAATAAATTATTCCTCACTAAAAGATATTGGCTCAGTTCTTGAACTTCTAATTACTACTTGAATCATAACTGGGTAATGCGCACAATAATGTTTCTTTCCGTTTACTAGAATTCACTTATTTTTAGTTCACTCCGTCACTTAGACTTTTCATTAACTTGAATTAGGTTGACTTCTACTAATTCGTTCACTAATAGAATTATTCACGCTTTGAATAATTTGTAGTTGAATCACATTAATTATCTTCTAGTAATTTTCCTTTTAGTTTAATATTAATTCACTTGTTGAAATTATTTACTTTCGTTGATTAAATCACGTTCCCACAGACCGTATCTTCTTTTAGTTTCTTCCCAAATCCAAAATAGGAAATAAATAATTTCGGCACTTACAGTTTTTGCGTTCCGTCAAATCAAGTTTCCTTTCCTTCATTGACCTGTCCTCAGCGTTGCTTTCGCTGTCAGTTCCTTCCGAATTCTGTCCTAGAATCCTTCCGCAAAATCCTTAATTCCTATCGGAGCAATTTGTCTAATTTTAAACTTTACCGCCACACCTGTGTCTCGAACATTCTATTCTCTTTCCAGTTCAGAGAGACCTGAGACATCTGACCAATCACAAGTTCTTACTTACGTCATATGCTTAACCTTACGGTTATTTCCATTACCATTAGGGTCCGGGTTAGTAATGGACTAACCCATAATTATATTTCTTAATTCATCAATACAAAACGATGTGATTTAATTTGCTCCAATTAAATTTATCTTTTAATTAAATCATAATAATAATTTTCTTTTGAAGCTAAATTCATTCATTCATTCATTCATTTCCGTTACATTTTATCATAGTCCTGTTAGGAAGCATTTGTAGAGCTTCCTATCAACAGGTGCTACCGTTGAGTACATTCATATTGATATATTTGAGTTATTAGTTACATATGCATTTTTTAGAAAAGTAAAGAGACTAAAATTGCCGATTATACAGTATATTAATTCATAACTTAGGATTAATTTTTTATTTTTATTTTTTTATTTTTTTTGAATAAATAAAAATACTTTTAATAATTTAATAATATTTCAGGGGTTGAAATATTTAGACCTTCAATATTTGATAAAAATAACAATGAAATTTACAATTTCTGTCTTAGTATTTCTTTGAAAAGTTCCTTTTTTCGATTTTTTTATTTATTTATTTTGGTATCAGACCGCTTATAAATTTAATATTTCAAATACTATTTCGCTAAATTTTAAAACATTTTTGGAAAAAATACAAAAAAAAAACTATTCATTATTTGAATAGAAGAGAATTTCCAAGTTGCAACAATTTGACGTCATGCTCAAATAGAAAATATCGTAATGTCTACTAAGCAGCGAATTGCCCCCCCCCCCCGGTTTAAATGGTTCTGTTTTGTTTCAAGTCTTTTCATTGGTTGACTGTATACTGCCTTCCGGCTTTTAAGAAAGGTATAATTCAGTTCGTGGATTCAATATAAAAAAAAGATTCATTCATTAAAAAGATTTTAATTTTTTTTTTTTTTTTTTGTAATAACAAAAGTATTTTTTCTTCCTTCGAACTTCCATTAATTGAAATAAACGATAAAAATAAATTTTGTTTTGAACTCAATGAAGTCAATGAAGCAGTGATTATAAATAATTATGAATAAAACTGCCTTTTTTTTAGTACGTAAAAATAAAAACAGAGAATATCTATAGTTAGTGAAATAGAAACATCTATTAAAATCTAAAAAGTCTGTTTCAATAAATAAAATAGATATATAAAGGGTGTCTCTAAATTCGTTCAGTGTAGCCGGATTTTCCAGCACATGTGCTCTTCACAGATGAATCATTGTTTACATGTGAGGGAGTGTTTAATGTGCACAATGGACATATGTGGACAAACGCACATCTACACGCTACAAGGACACACACTTACCAGCAACGAATCTCTCTTATTCTTTGGGTGGGTAACGTCAACGACGAAATAGTGCCCTCTGACGAAAACGCGACAGTTGCGGGCAGACATTGTTTGATAAAAAATGCTTGTTGCTGTGTACCCTACCACCCCTTAAAGTTTAATTGTTTTTTTGTTTTTTTTGTGAGGCTTGGCTTTCTGTAAGGCATAGTGTAGTGTTTGTGATAGTAATAACGAAATGACGGTATTTAAAAAAAAAAGGTACTATATATATATATATAAATCCAATAGACAAAACTTGAATCGCCATCTTTTCAAGTTTCGTGATGCAAATATTTCATTCAATGATTTGCAATTTAAAATTCAGAATGTAAAGAATATAAGAATAAAATTAACTTACATTACTAAACATATAAAATTTACCGGACAGCTTTCTGAAATTTAAAGACCAAATTAATTTCAAAAAGCTGTTTCTGTGTAAGTATTAAGATTCGAATATACATACACGTCATCAGCGGCACCTGGTGTTGAATTTTGAAACTAAGCTAAAAAAATTTTTAGAAATAACATAAAAGCGCTTTATTATAAGAAAATTGCTCTCTTTTTTAATATTTTTTTAGGTTTTTTAAATTTATTTTATTTTTTTAAATTATCTTTTAAATTATATGCTTTTTTTGGTTATATGTATAAAATCTCTCACATATATATACATATAAAAATTATTTATTTTATACACATACAAAAAAATTATTCATTTTACATACATACAAAAAAAAAAAAAATTATTCATTTTACACACATACATAGAAAAATTATCCATTTCCCATACATACACAGAAAATTTCTTAAAACATACTACAAAATATTAAGAGCAAAAGATGACAGTTATCAATTCAAACTTAAAACTTCCTCAAATAGAGGATTTAATTCTAAGTTGTCATGAGATAACTTGAATGATCAAAATATAACAAGTCCTGTTTAGAAGATTAATGATTAAATAAAATAATGAATATATTTAATTTTATATTTTTTGTAGATTTGAAATTTAAATTTCTTTTGAAATCGAATAATATAAGTATTTAAAATTTTGTTAGGAAAATTATTATTTTTAAATTCATTAATGAGATAATTCAAATTATTCAAAAAATCATCTATTTTAGAGTTAATGGTAAGATATCTTCTTAACTCTTGTAAAAAGATATTTTGAAATAAATTAAAACTAACATTACTTGTAAATTTGTGAAATCTGTTTATTTTAAAAGGAAACAAAAATGTTTTATTTAATAATTGTATATGAGGCATTTGTTGATTGAAATATATTCTCAAATCCAAAAAATCCACAAATTCAGCATGAATATTGGTTTGCTGTAAGTTAATAATATTATTATAAATTTTATCTTCTATATAATTAAAATTAAAATTAGTATTAAAAATAATTAAATCGTCTATATATCTAAAAATTTTAAATTGGAAAGGGAATTCAATACAAAATTGATATTCACAGGCCAATAGAAATAAGTTAGCAAGAATGCTACTGTAGTTTACACCCATTCCAATACCTTTAATTTGGGAATATATTTCATTATTAAATTCAATATAATTATTGTATAACTTAAATTGAAGAAAATTAATAAATGTTTTAATAGGAATTTTAAATAGATTAGTAATATTAAATTCTGAAATTAAAAATTTAATTTGTTGTAATAATGAATCCAATGGTATATTTGTAAATAAGTTTTCAAAGTCTGCAGTAATTATATTAAAAATTTTGTTATTATTCACATAATTAATAACTTCATCATGGTTATTAATGAGCCAATAAAAATCCGGATTAATTTTACTTTTAATAATTTCATGTAATTTATTTAAAAAAATTTGTAAAATAATATTAGATTGTTTTAATATCGAATTTGTTGTGCTGCATATCATTCTAAATTTACCTGTTTTGTGAATTTTTGGATTTAAAAATAAATAATTGAGATTTTTATTGATATTGATTTTCTTATATTTAAGTGTTTTAAATTGTGATTGGAATTTAGGAAAACTTTTATTTAAATTGTTTAAAATAAATTCTTTAGTTTTAGTAATTTTTAAAAAAACGGTTTGATCATTCAATAATTCCTTAATTTTTTGAAAATAAAATTGTTTTCAAATGATAGCTAAATTGTTGTGTGCCTTGTCTATAGTTGTAAAAATATATTTATCTTGATATGTTGATTTAGTTTTTTTAATTTTGTGTAATTTAAATTTATAATCTATAGCATTGGTAACCCTGTCATGTGAATTAAGTTGAATGTTATTGATTTTGGATATAAGATTTTGTTTCCATTCCATAAAATTTTGATAACATAAGTTACATTTATAACTGATTTTTAGTATAAAATTGTTTATGTCTTTTGTAAATATATTAAGTAATTGTTTGTGTGTTTTGTTATTACGAAGTCTATAATTTATACCTAAATTTAAAAAATTCTTTAACTTAATATTGTCTATAAAATTTAAATTACCTGTGACGATATGTGAATTCCATTTGTATTCGTCATCATATAGTTTACAATTACAATTAAAATTTAGATTAGAACTAATATTGGTATTATAATTGCATATGTATTTACGAATTGGTATATTATAGAAATTTTATATATATATATATATATATATATATACATATAGAGGAGAAGGTGGTATTTTGGAACCCTGTCGGTAATTTGGAACCCTGACAGATAGGTATCGCACCATCCCGGTGGAACTTGTAACTTGTTGCCCTCATCCCCCCGACCACAGGCACGACGCATCAGTTGCTTGCTGCTCGTTAGATGAATGTTTGTTTCAGAACGCGGTTTCGAGAACTTTTTTTGAGGTAAGTGTTTATATTTTCTGTGTCTCCTACAGTATAGGTAACTAAGTTTTAGTGCAGCATATGTGTTGTACAGTTCTTCTTTTGCCAATAACCAATGAAACATGCTATTAATCTACAAGTTGTTACACGGTAGATCAACACTAATCCAAAATGGCAATTGCGGGAAATTTGGAACCCCAAGGTGGTGGGTAATTTGGAACCCTATGGTCAGGAGAAAAAAAGCTGGTAGAAAGGGATCTGCCAGCTTTTCTGATGAGTCATCTGAAGCAGAAGACTTTGTGGCAGCTGAATCTCGAGATTCCGATTTTGAACTCCCAGCTGGGGAAAATGAGCCACATCAAGAGGATGCCAAATACCTATTTTGCGACGAGACTTTCTCAACTTCGCGAACAGGGGAATTGTGGGTACAATGTGTTATGTGCAGTTGTTGGGCACACAACGAATGTGCTGGGGTGGAAAAAGACTACTATGCATGTGAGTACTGCCAATAACTGTTTATTTTATTTTTGCTAAATTTTTTTTATTTTTCTCAATTTACTGTTTCATTTTAATTCTTTAAAAATGTTTTCAGACCATTGAAATGCTATAATGTAAATGTCAAATTGACCATCCTTGTTGGATATCTATTTTTAATAAACAAAACCATGTTTTTAAGCAAGATATTGAATTTTTATGAAAAAAAAAAATGGGGTTCCAAATTACCCTTCCCCGGATCACGATTTTGACTTTTTTCACATTTTACGAAATAATAATATCTTTCGGTTTAGGGATAGCAGCTAGCCATTTAGGATAGTTAGCTGGGATGTTGCTAAAGCTATTTACGCCTTCAGTTTGGATTTCAAGCTTATTGGTGAACCATGGTGACCAAAAGACAAAGTGGGGTTCCAAAATACCACCTTCTCCTCTGAATACTGTATATCACAAATCGCAACCTTAAAGTGCTGTTATCACAATTAATCAACACTAATTTCAAAGAAACATTGAAAATTTCTTCAATAAGTATGTGGAAACTATGTATTACTTTCTAAACTACTATGTCTGGATCTTATCATGCGAGGAGATAGGCGAACAAATATACCTTATTTAAGTATCATACACATTGCTTTCTTTTCACTAACACATTATTTCAGATAGTGGTTCTCCATTTAAATTACAATAAACGATCAATTTCGGGATATAAAATTAACATCAATATCAATACAGGGATTTCTCAAATACACCTCTTAACTATAATACAAAACATCTCTATATCTACTATATTTTTCACATAACAATATTCCTGAACCAGAAATAGTTATAATTAATATGTTGATAAACTTCTTTAATTACTTCTAAACTTCTAAAATAACAATATATCTCTTCCTTCAACAGGACGCATCATCAGGTTATTTTTGAGGACATAAAAGAAACTTTTCTTTTTCCTCATAGAATCCGTTAACTTATACAATAAGAGTTTTGCATCATTTTTGGAAAACAATTAGATTATAGTAACAGCATTTATCAATTGTTTTCCAAAAATCATGTGATAAATGCTGTTACTGTGATCTAATTCTTTCCGTAAATGATGTAAAACTCTTACTGCATGTTTTTACGGATTCTATGAGGAAAAAGAAAAGTTTCTCTTCCTGCCTTCAAAAACAATCCTGAAGAAGCTTCCTGTTGAAGGAAGAGAAATATTGTTATTTTAGAAGTTTAGAAGTAATTTCAGAAGTTTATCAACATATTAAATATTCCTGAATGTTTTATTTCCTTTCTCTTTTATTCGAAATTCATTGTAAAGCGTTGACTGTTGCTTATTCAGAAAGTATCGACTACAAATGAAATTATGTCATCATAAAGCATCATTTCATCAACATTGCAACATTTCAACAATTCTTATTCTTCATTTATTTTCTCCCCATTTTAAATCTTTTCACAGTTCCTCAACTTCAGTTTGTTTTTAAATCATTATTATGAATTTAGTGTATTAACAAGGTCTGAGTTAAGTATGACGATTATTCCATATAAATAAGGGTGGGTAAGATAGCATGGGGTCGCAAACCGACTCGCCCGAGCATTTTCTAGAGCACCCCGGCGCAGTCTATTCTAAAGTAAATGTGACTCAGAAGCCTTTGCGGAGCAAAGTAAACTGTGATTGGTTTACTAATCACTATCCCTACCTTGTTTATATTGACTTTAACCAGAATTATTACTCTATGAATCAATTATATCAAGCCATTTTTTTTCTCTTCTTGAAAGAAATCTGACAATGGTTGGTCTATTATTTTTATAAAGGGATCTCATAAATCTACAGAGAGCTTCTATCTTTCTGTGGGTTTTGAATTGGTTAAATTTCCTAGATTTTAACGTTCACTCTGTATAGAAGCCGTGGGACATTATGCTATTGCGATTACTGCTCCTACCTTGTTTTCTTAACATAATTAATATAAGACAGACCTGTTAATCCTACGTCCCACCAATCTGTTTCAGTATCAACCAACATTCAGTGTTACTTGGGAAATACTACAATGGGGTTAGAGCTCAATTAATTTCTTCTTTTTATTTATGAATCTTGTCAGAAATGAAACTGTGTTTGAATCAAATATTGTTTACAAAGTATCTACTATTTTTAAAACATCCCTTTGTCTTGAGTTGGTTAGGTGGGCAAACAGCTAGGAAAGGATTGTGTACACCAGAATAAACAAACAGCGGAAGAAAAGAGTAACAGATTCTTGAAAAATAATAAATTATTTAAAAAAAAGAGTACTAATTGTTAGTTTTAAAGCAGGAATTATACAGAATATCAGGTCCACAAATGAAAAACGAGACAGTTTATGAAGAAAAAGGTTCTTTAAAATTAACAAAAAAAACATTTAAATATTGTTTTAAACAGGTCATTTGATGCGAAGTTTTGCTATTCCATTTTAACATTGTTTTCTTAGTTTGTCTGTTGGTTTTACTGTTCGTTTGTCTGTGTGTATCATCCTATAACCACTGAACGGATTTTCATAGAATTTGTTAAGATGCTTATTTAAGGTTCAACATAAAACACAGACTCATTTCCTTTGGTCTCTTGCTAGAATGATTGCAATGAATTTTATTTAAATTTTGCTTTGATGTTTATTTGTGATCGAATTCAAAATTTAAGCACAATTATTTTGATCTCCAGTCCAGCCTCCAATCCTCAAAATTGACTTCTTAGCGCTACATGTTCAGTCCACACTAAGCGATGGATAGCTAAGCGTACATCTGCAGTGCAATTGATGGCAATTGAATTCACGCCCAATAGCCATGACGTAACTATTTGTAAGCCAATGAGAAACAGCCGCGCCTCAAAACACAGAAGCGGATTTAATTGACAATTTCTGTCAAAATGACAGATTGCAAAATATTGCAGAGCAGCTCTCGAGAAATTATTTTCAAAGTCGAGGATTGTTTCCGACAGGAATTTGAGAATGAAATTTACATTCAAATTGTCTCATTTAAAAGAAATACTGTTTCAATGTGTATTTCTTTGAATCCTGTAGTAGAGGATATTGCTGCTGTCACATCCCACGTGACTTCACCCGATTACCTTCGTACGTTGGTTCCACTTTATTAATATTTTTATAAATATATAAGATTCAATTATAAAAAAATATTTTAATATTTAAAAGAATTTTACTATATTTGAAGCACATGCTGGAAAAATCGTCACAGACCGTATGGTTATCAAAAATGTAGGAACTTCAAGCCTTCTCATGAACTTCGCAGTGAGTTTATTTTTTTTTTATTAAAATAAAAGAAAATTATATTAATTGGTGATTTTTTTATATGTAGCTGACATATTGATGAAAAAGCGACCATTTGCACAATTAATTAAGTTTAAAAAATTTTAGTACAAATTAAAAAAATACAAGAAAGGAAATCAAAGACTGCACATAAATAAACAAAACACGTCTTTCAGTTTGCTTTAATGTGAAGTCTTTGGTTTACTTTCTTAATAATTTTCCTTGTAATTAAAGAAAAATGCAGTTACAAGTTTATGGAAGATCCCGGATCGAGGTTGGTTGAAGACGACATGTCAAATTCTGCAATGGACAATTTTTAATCAAGCTATTTTTTAAAACTTTTCTGTAGATCGAGAAAGTGAACCATAAATAACGGATTCCCGAAACTTGTAACTGTATTTTTTAATTTGTATTAAATATCTTCAAAAGAAATTACAATTTGCGTGCCAGCTTCAGAATGCCACGTAATGTAGAGCCAATGTTTTTAAACTGATAGCAGTAAATATTTACCATTGCTAAGTGAATAGTTTTTATATTTTTGACAAACGGTAGAAAAGAATGGACGAGATTAAATCGAGATCAAAGAGACGTAGAAATGAAAGCACCTCAAAGCACAGGTCCTTATTTAATTCCCGTACAATGTGTGTTTCGAAAGCGCCAGTTTTAAAAAATGAAGTTAAACTAATTGAACAGTTACATTAAATCCCATATAAAACATTAAAATAAAAAAGAAAATTGAAACATAATCTGATTCAACTTTATTGGTTCGACAGCCCTGGGTGGGCCCTAGCCTTCTCAAGAAGTTTTCTCGAGGCATCTCTGGTTTTGGCCACCATTCTCCAGTGTAGCCCTTAGAATGGTTAGATCGAGATATAATCATAATTTAATATTTTTCATTTTCTTTTAATATCATCCCTCCCTCCTAAAATCAAAGCTTTCCAGATCTTAAACCTGAGTAAAAACAATGAAATAAATCATTCTGAGTTCGTTTCTGGAGTCTTGAATTTTGTAACTTCTTAAATAGGAAAATTGTATGTTATTATGTTGTAGTGGTGTACGTTATTTTTTTAAGAAACGAATTATTTATTTGTTAAAAAGACTTCAATTGAAAGTCAGGTCTTGTTATTGATTCGTATCCACATCTTTTCCTCCCGAGCTATCAGCCCCAACACTCGACCACACCCGGCCACAACAGATTTCGTTGTTTTAAAAAATTTTCAATTCTTTTCTTAATTAAATTCAATGAAAATGTTTAGTCTAAACCTATTATTCTTCCTATTAATAAACCAATTATTATTAGGAAGGAAATCCTAATCTTATTATTTTTGTTTATTTATTAGAGAGTTCCACCGAAATATACTTTTCATGGACTACTTCAGAGGCTTTAAATTAGGTATTTTTATTTAAACAAAATTAGAGGTATTTTTTTAAATCTTTTATTGTAAATAATTTTTAAATGAATGTACTGCAAACAAAAAAAGGTGAAATATAAATGTAGAATTGAAAAATTAGAATTTCAAACGACATTAATTAATCATTATATCTCTCGTCGTTGAAATTCTTTTTCTTTCATAAAGGTATATTCCACAAAAAGAGATATAGTATAAAAAAAATATGTTATTAACGTACTAAAAATCCTTACGATAATTACTCTAATAATATTCTGTATATAATGTTATAATTATTCGTATCGTTTACAAATGACATATTGTCGATATTAACGCCATCTTCAGTGTCACTGGTGAATTACTGGTTTGCTTAACATTTTTACTTTTAATCGAAAAAATCGAAGTAAATACTCCAGTACAACAGATATTGTAATATTCAAAAACGTTTCTCGATAAACATCATCTTCAATAACTAAGATATACCAAATAAACTTCAACATCTTCAACAGTAGATTCCAATATTTCGTTTTATTTCTAAAACTTTCTCAAGGTTCCGAAGAATATAGAACGAACCAAAATAAAATAAAAAGTATAAAATAAGCAGAAAGAGAAATCTTTCTCTACTAAAAGAATGAAATAAACAATAATGAAAGTATATCACAAAAAAACAATCAAAAAACATAATACATTTTAAAAATGTAGGCATAATGGAAGAAAACAAAGAAATCACTTCACCAAGGTCCTGTAGACTTGAAAATTCAACAACATATCTCGTTAAACGTCATCTAAATTCTTCGGAACCTTGAGAAAGTTTTAGAAATAAAACTATTTTATTTATATACCTGAAATATTGGAATCTACTGTTGAAGATGTTGAAGTTTATTAGATATTGTAATATTTTACTGATTTTTATTCCTGACCAAGTTACAGGACTATAAGAAGATTCAAAGGCTTGGTAATGATATGAAATGTAATAATTTCTCACTAATAATAATTTATGATTAAGTAAACTATGATGAGATTATATATGAAAGGTAAAGCCTGGAATGCATTGTATGATCAAATGTTATGATATTTCTGGCTTAATAACAAATCCTACATTCAACAGTGACATGAAATAAAGAGACTGTACACATATAAATGGAAGAGCGGCAGACATCGACTTATCAGTGTGTTGATACACAATATAAAAGTGGGAAAGTTTGGTATTTAACAGCTTTATACTATTTGGTGTAATCGTAGGCAAGTCCCTGAAGGGTAAAAGTATTTACAGAATGGACAACTGGTGAACTGTTCGTTTGCTGCCGTTTCGTTTCAATCTCGTTTCTGTCTTCATCTGTTTGTAAAATTGTAAATTACTTGAGCAATGCGACTAAAGACGTTGTCTTAATGAAACCTACCATTTAGAGTGTCACTGATGTACAGTACCGGGATAAACTTCCTAAAAATGTCCTCTTGAAAACCTGTTTTGATTTTAGACATCATTACTTTTCGAATCCATCTTCTTAATGGTACGTTTACCGGTATAACAGTGATCTGTGTCGTTCATAACTCCCTTTGAGAAACGCACTCTGTCTTCACGAATCCAATCAGACCACCTTATCGTGTCATTTGGGAAATCTCCAATTGCTCTTGGTTTGACACAATCGGAAGTAATTCTCCACAATTAATTGTCGTGTATCTTGAGGTCAGGACTTGTGGTAGCCATTTCAATGGAACTGGCGATACTCCGATTGACTGCAATACTCATATCCTTCTACTAATGCAATAATAATTCGGGAACTTCCTGCCACCCTGGATATGTATCAGGCAAGTTAAATTTTGCCTTTAATAGGCTAGATTTGTTTATTCCTTATTACATTTCTGATTATTAGCACTAGAAACTTGAATTTAATATTCCTAATATTCTTGAATTCATCAAGTTTTTTATTCGATAAATAGTGGAGTAGCGAAGTTCAATTTAAAGCAGTGGTCTAATTTTATTTTCTAATATTTGATGACAGTAACAATGAAATTTTCAATTTCTGCCTCAGGATTTTGTTTGAAACGTTCCTTTTTTCGATTTATTTATTTATTATGGTATATAAAAAAAAAAAAAAAAAAAAAAAAAACTATTCATTATTTGAAAACAAGAGAATTTCCAAGTTGCAACGTCATGCTCAAATAGAAAATATCGTGTTGTCTACTATGCAGCGTTTTGGACGCCCCCCCCCCCCGCCTCCTTCAAATGGTTCTCTTTTGTTTCAAGTCCTTTCATTGGTTGACTATATACTTCCTTCTGGCTTTTAAGAAATATATAATTCAGTTCATTGATTCAATATAAAAAAAAAGATTCACTGCTCTAATATTTTTTCTGTTTATTTTTTAATAACAACAGTATTTTTTCTTCGTTCGAACTTTAATTGAAATAAAGGATAAAAATAAATCTTGTTTTGAACTCAAAAGTTCAAGTCAATGAAGCAGTGATTAATTAGAACTGTTGTATATCACTAATATTATAAGCATTATTACTGTTTAATATTGTGTTTAAAATCACCTAATGAAATGTATAAAATGTGTAAACAAATCTTTAAATAAATTTTTTTAGATATAATTGGTTTTGTAGCAATTTGAATAAATCTTGGCTTCCCCGAAATTTTGAAAATGACGTTATTTTTTTGGATTGTTGCTGATTTTTCCCTAACGTGTGAATCCCTCACCCTCACTTTCCCAAAATAAAATTCATTATACGCCACTGACTCGATCTATAAATAAATAACTGTAAAAGGGAAAAAAAAATAATAAGGATGATTCCTAAAAAATCTGAGAAATTATAATTCGTTTTTCCATATTTAAATTTTTATTCAAAGTTTATTGAAGAATTTCTTTTCTCTCTGGTAAAAACTCCAAAGTAATTTAAAGTGATTTTGTTTTTTCGATGTAACTATGGAAAATTACTTCGAAATTCTCATATCGCAGAAAAGTAAAAAATTATTTATATAGTACGACTTCAAAGAATTATGCAATGCTTATAGTGGGAAATATAAACATTCATATATTAGACGAGACAATAAATCCTCTTGTTCAGGGATACATAGAGATTTATCATACTTTTGGCTAAACATATTCCATTAACAAACTCACAAGGGATATTAAGACAAATATAAATACCTCAAAAACATGTCTTGATCATGGCTTTTCTAAAGCTAATGTAGTTCATTTTATTGGAAACGTTATACAGACTGATATATCTGATCATTACATGATAATGTTACAACTGAAGCAAAACATAAACCCAAATAGAGAATCAAATACCGAAACAAAAACCACACTTATCTATAAAATTAATGAGAAACCTGCCCGAAATTTGAAAAAATTCGTTAAAAATCTTATCAAATCATTATCTTAATCATTTTGTCCTAACAAAACATTACGACTTCTTCTAAAATGAAAATTCTATTAATGAAAAAATGGAGTGGTAGTAAAGATAAACGTATAATTACAAATCCCTTTCTACAAATAGTTCATCACCTTATAATAAAACTAATATAAAATGTAAACAGTAATGGATGGCAGATGAAGAATTAGAACACGTAAAAGAAAAGAGTTTTGTGTTTTTAAAAGAAATTTAACAACACTAACAAAATATATTTCAAAAATTATAAGAAAAAAAATCCTTTATATATTTTAATAAAAAATATACTATGAAAAAGTAATAACAGAAAGTAATAATAATAATAATAATAAGCAGTGGAGAATTATTACAATGTTATCAAAAAAATAATTATATAAAGAAAACTAATGAAAAAGGTCAACTAATTAAAGAAACAAAGTTCAAAATATATTATCGAAGTTTGATGGTACTTTCGTGAATTCAGAAAATATTGAAATATGTTCGTGTAATACAAAACTTCTTAATAATCAAAAGTTCATTCAACTTAACACATTAGCTTTAATCTCTCTATAGAAGCTGATATTACAGAAATAATTAAAAACATCAAAAATAAACACTAATTCACAACTTAGGAGTCCATTTGTACTAAAATCATTAGATATCTTACGTTGTCGCTAGCAGCAGAATTGCTCGGCGAGCGCTAAACTACTTGGGTTTCCACCGCCGCGCCGCCGTGAGGCTGCTCAAAAGCCGAACATCCCCCGCCGTCACTGCGAAGCGTCACGTCGGTTACATTTATGCAGAGCTTATCGCCATTGGACTGTGGAGAAGTATATAAATAGTCGCTGGAGTGATGAATCTCACTTCACGTTCTGGCAGTCCGATGGACGCATGTGGGTTTGGCAGATGCCCGGCGAACGCTTCTTATCCAATTTAACATGTATTTTATGTATTTGAGTATTTGATACCTAATCGCACTTGGTTATTTCATAATCAATCAATCGAAGCTTCTTACACAAAATGTGTCACATACATACATACTGATTTGATGAAATTCACGTGCCCAAGAAAGTAGGCTTAAAAATCACGTCTTTCTACCTTGTTTCTTGAAAGTGAGATAGAATATTATGTTTCCACATTAATGTTATTATTATATGAATATTATATTAACATTGATAGCCAAATTTTACATCAACTCCATTCATTTTTACGATAATATTCGATCTAAGGGATTCATATGTAAATAAAATAAATAAACATGAAAAAGAAATTAATGATTTATAACTTCATTATGTTATCGCCGACCTTTTAATTTGAAGATATTTAAACATTGTATTATGTCTATTATATAGTCTTAATGTTATAAAAATATACTTATTTAACTTACAAGTCTAAACTTTGGAGTCCATTTGTACTAAAATAATTAGATATCTTTGATCTATAGTCTGAAGTATTTGATCAATGTTATTAAAGTATATCGGAATAAAAATAATGTTTGAGTTATTGAGACACCGAGTTAAGAATAGGATAAGGGAATTCCCTTCCCGTGATTCAAAACTACTGTATATCATTTTTAGCATAATTATGTAGGAAATCAATTTCTATGTATTTGTGTGTGTTCAAATAAATTTTGAAACACTACAGAATTCATGAATATATTTTACTAAACTCTATTTAATGCCAAGTACTTTTATATTCTGTAGAACCCGAATATATTTCCAAAATAAAAGCTTTAATATCTGAAGAATATTTCGTTGTTTGTTTTCAATCCTTTTTTAATTGGGAATAATCAATATAATTTCTAATAAATATCATAATCTATCTAAGAAGTGACTCAGTAACAGATTACACTGCGACCCCTGTCTATAAGATTAGGCGAAGGTTCCTTCAGAAAGGTTTTATATATAATAGTTACGTCTAGAACGTGTACGGGATTTGCACGTGACCAACGGGAAGTTCCTCAAATGATTTAAAGCATACTTTCGTTAAAAAATGATTTTTTTTCTTTAAAAATATTAATTAGTGAACTTTTGTTTTAAACAGCAGAAATCTTATATTTCTTTGTAATTTAAAATATCTGCTGAAAATAAACAGAAAAATTCCCATTTCTATGAAAAGTAATGAAATTCGCATTAAATTACTGAAACAGCTTTACATTCAAATAGTTTTAATGATATTTAATCCTTAACAAATGCATTTCAATGTTTAGAATTTCGAATGCTTGATTTGTAGGAATTTTTGTATATTTCTGGCACTAATTTACTGATAAGAAACTAATTTGAATTGTAAATATAAAAGTTAGATTGGCTGTAATTGTAACAGTAGAGCATCGATTATCCGAATGAATGAGGCACGTAGTGGGTGTTTGGATCAAGGATATTTCGGATAGCCGATCATTTACGAAAAAATTGTTCCTTTAATATTTCCGGATACCATAGCAGTGATGCTTAAATTGTCTGAAAACCAGGTGCTGACATTTCATTCTTCCAAACTAGGGATTTTTGTTAGCATTTACTTTCAATACATACCAGTTTCGTCTGCGTTGTAAACTTTGGTTTTTTTGTAACCCTCTTTATGAATGTTTTTTTAAAAGACTCTTTAAAATGTGCAGCTGCTTCAGTATCAGCCGACAGTTTTTAATTATTTTCTTAAATTTTTGTCCACTGGAACGCCTTCGGTTAACCGATGTTTTGGTTGATTGGTATTCGTATAATCGATGCTCTATTGTAATCCTGTAATTACGTTTCAGGAAATCAGAGCAAACAGACAAACAAAATAACTTTATGAGCATCATGTATCTTTCTAGCAATTGGAATAGAAATGCTTATATTTCAAAAAAGGAAAAACTTATTTACGATTTTTAACAGATCTAGGATGCCTTTCAAGGTTATTTAAAATAGAAGGTTGGCTCCACAGCGAAAACGGTTTCTATTGGCTAACGCAATGACGTCACATGGATGCAAGGTTGGATTGCAGAACACTCGGATTTTTAGTGAAATATTCAATAACTATTAGGAACTCAAATTAAAAGTTTTGAAGTATTTAAATTTTCTCCCGATTTAAATATTATTTTTTGTCTGTCACTTACGATAATTTAGAAAAAACTGGAAAAAATATTAAGATAAAATGACTTTTAATTTTCTTTTCATCTCTAACGGTAACACAAATTTACTTTCCTTAAAAAATATCTTTATAAATTTTCATGCATTTAAAAGAGAAGGATTTCATTGACAAAATATAGTATCTCATTAAGAAAAAGCTTCCACTATTAGAAAGTTCTTATTTACTGTCCAGTTGTGATTTTTTCTTGATTTTTGAATTATGAGCGACGTAGTTTTGCTCTTTTGTTTTTCAATTTCTTTGCTAGCATTACATTTCTTTAATTTTCATTGGTCTTTATTGAAAACGAAGTCAAAATATTTAAAAGTAATTTTATTTTGTAATATTTGATGAAAATAACAATGAAATTTATAATTTCTGTCTCAGTATTTCTTTGAAAAGTTCCTTTTTTCGATTTATTTCTTTATTTTGGTATCGCTTATAAATGCACTATTCAAATATTATTTCGCTAATTTATAAAATATTTTTGAAAAAAAACAAACTATTCATTATTTGAATAGAAGAGAATTTCCAAGTTGCAACAATTTGACGTCATGCTCAAATAGAAAATATCGCATTGTCTACTATGCAGCGATTTTCACCCCCTCCCCCCGGTTCAAATGGTTCACTTTTGTTTCAAGTCTTTTCATTGGTCGACTGTATACTGCCTTTCGACTTTTAAGAAAGGTATAATTCAGTTCATTTATATAGCAATAGCAGCAATTTATTTATATAGCAATAGCAGCATTTATAAATAATTATGAGTAAAACTGCTTTTTTTTAAATTATGTAAATGAACGACAAGAGATTCACGCTGATAGTTTTTTTTTGTTTTGTTTGAGTAACAACACAAAAACACAAGTATTAAATCTAAAAGATTTACTGTAATTTTTAAATACAGGTGAGATTTGTACAGCTGGAATGTTTCGATACGAAATAATGATAAAGAATTCAAATTATTTCTATAGTTAAAAAGTTCCAGTCTCTTGGCAAACTTCTGCTTCGTGCTGGGGTATTCAAAATCCATTCAGGAAATCTAATCTCTCTTACTTTAATATAGTTATAATTATCCATTTGATAAATTACTTCCAAATAATAATTTAATTACTTCTAAATAAATCGCACACTAATAGAAATATTTCTTCTTCTAAATACTGAAATATTCACTTTATAATAATTCACTAATTCACTTTTGAAGAAATAATCTTGGCGAACTAAACTTTTCCGTCGCACTTAAATATTTAATGCTGTTCCACATTTATTAATCACTTGAATAAATCATTTAGATTCTTCACTTGAATCACTACTAATTTACTTTCATTAATTCGATAATTATTTCACTGAATCATTAACTTCACGTTGAACACACTAATTTTCCGTATCACTTAATTTCATGTTTTCACAATTCCTCCTAGGCACAATATTAGCATTGATGCTGACTCTTCCCTCAAAATAAAGAATTGTAAACATACTTACAGTAAACTCGTCTAATGGCTTTTCTCCCTTGGTGAATTTATTGAAGAATTCCAGTTGACGAATGGCTTTTTCACCTGTGTAATTCTGCGTTGACTCGACGATAATATTTACCACTCACTGCGTTGAAAGGGGTTCCTTCAATATGTCCGCTGGAGTCCCATGACTCGTAATTCAAATGACTTGAATCTTGCAGGCTTCTCTTTTCTTCCCAACATTCAATGCGCGTCGATTTGACGTAATCTTCGTTTCTGTCCTCTGCTATGGTGAATACAGTTGACTCCAGTCTTCCAGTAATTCGATATTGAATTATATTTGATAATTCTATTTCTCTTCCTTTCAATAACGGCTATTTTCTTAAAAGAATACTTGCGGGAATAACCATTCTCATGCCGAAAACCATTTTGTCTTTGTTAGGAGCCGGTCTTCTCATTTCTCGTAGACTCGGAGCTACTATCATCCGGGTAATCACAGGAGCTCTCCTTGCTCGTTCTTCCGATGTTTCTCCTAGCTTTCACTCCAGAATTCTTCTATGAATCCTCTAGTCAAACGTTTACAAAATAATAAATACTGACGATTGTTCAGGAATGCACTTATGACGTCTGTGTTACTTTTCTCTGCTACACCCTTGTGTTTTCTCATCTGACAATCTTGTGGCTACACTTGGGCATACTCTGGTGCCAAGACTAATGTGTATATTCTCGTGCCAAGTCTTTTGCCTACTGTTTCACATATTGTGCCACGTGCTTACTGTGCTCCGAGCGAACACGATCAGCTGATTTTATCTAAAATATCATATCTATCATATCTATGCAAATTTTTCTTTAAATTTGCCAAACAAAAAATAATAATAATATTTAAAATATGTTTCAAGCCACATAAAAATAGTTTATTATTAAATTTTGTTAAATTTATTTTAATTAAACAATTTCGGAAGATTCCATCTTCAGTAAAAAGAAAAAAGAGAACATGTATAGTTAGTGAAATAGAAACGTCAATTAAAATCTAAAAAGTCTGTTTCAATAAATAAACATAGATATATACAGGGTGTTTCTAAATTCCTAGAACAAACTTGAATCTTTGCTTAAATCAGTAAAAAATAAAAGCTACATCGATCTACGAGACATTGAATGGAATTGAAATAAAGATAGCGTCTCTACAAGAAGGTGGAATGAATGGAATAGAAACAAAGTGAAAAATCCTTACCCTGGACCAAATTTACTGTTTGATACTATCGTTGCAAGTTAGACTGAAGATGAGGTAATGGAGTTTGTAAATTCAAGTTACAGTTTCTGCTTAAGGAGATTGACTGATTAGTTTAATATAAAACGGCCAGTATTTAATGTCAGAATTTTCTGCCTTGTAATGAGATGCCTGTTAAGAGTGGATGGTATATTCCATTTGATGTTACTGCTGAGTTGAAATAACACAGAAAGCTTTAATGAAAAGAATGATATACTTAAGGCTATTCAGTACTGAACATTGAATAGTTAGTTTTCTGAGTTTTACTACGCTTTTGTTGATTTCGAATTATTTCTGTTCTTTTTTTGGCTTCTTTACAGAAATTAGCAAGATCTTTTATCCCGCTCTGTCTGTCCCTCTGTCTCGAGAAATTCATATCTCAGAAACGACATATGAGACATGACCTCGTGAAAAAGATCTTTCCAAGACTAGCTCATAGCCTTTGAGAACTCGTTTCTAGCATCTGTGCTTCTCAAGTTAGAGGTCACCTCTAGAATTTGATCTTAATTTGTGTGATGTAATGCCGGTACGCACCGAAGTGCGAGCTTCGTATCGGAAGCATCCGTGTTCCAGGGAGCGCTAATGTTCCCAAGATGGCGAACCCCTAGCAGACTCCCGAGAATTTCCAGGGAAAGATACTATGGTGGTTTTCCGTGGCCTTCCCCAGGACGCCATTAAGAAATGACGTCAGACCGAAGAGAAAGTGAAGAAGAGGCTGGATAACACAGGAAAGGAAATTGAAAGAGCAATGCCACTGCCGGGATTCGAACCCAGGTACTGGCGCACTGGCCGCCACGGCAGACCGCCGCGCCACCGAGACCGCACGGGCACGCCAGCACTTTGTAGTTTTATTAAAGTCTGGTGTATTATAAAAATTTATTTCTGCATGTTTTATATTGACTTTAACTGGAATTGTAAGAAGAATCAGTTATATCAATCGAATTTTCTTTTTCTCTTCTTGAAAAAAATCTTACAATGATTGGTCTACTTTTATTATAATGGGATATCCCAAATCTACAGAGAGCAGAAACAGAAATACATTTTTTTGTGGGTTTTGAATTTGTAAAGTTTCCGAGATTTCAATGTTCATTCTGTATAGAAGCTGTGGGACATTATGCGATCGCTATTAATATTACTGCTGCTACCTTGTTTACATAACTCATATAAGATAACATAATTCATATAAACAGACTGTTTGTCCCATGTCTCACCAATCGCTTACAGTATCAACAAATGGCCTTCCACTGTTTTTATTTTTATTTCGAAAATTCGATGGAAATTTTAGATCGTAAAGCATCATTTAAGAACGTTTGAAAATGTCTTTGCAATATTTCCCTTTTAACTTAGGCATGAAGTATTATTTTTTAATTGATAAATTCTGCATGTTTATAAAAATTTGAATTAACGACTGAAATAATAAACAGTTTTTACGAGCAGTTTAAAATTAACTAAATGCGGACCATAAAAGCACATATACAAAGTTAAAAAAATAAAAGAGTACGACGTACGTTTCGAACCTCCGTTTGTTGTGGGGTTCCTTATCAAATATCCGCCCCCCCCCCTTTGTTAAAAGCAATCTTTCTTGAACGGATTCGTGATTGTGAGTAATCACGAAGCCGTTCAAGGAGGATTACTTTTAACAAAGGGGGGGGGGGATACTTGATAAGGAACCCCTCAACAGACGGGGGTTCGAAACGTAGTCGCACTATTTTATTTTTTTATCTCTGTGTATGTGTTTTTATGGTCGGCATTTAGTTAAAGACTGACGTGTTTGAATGGACAAAAATGCATATTTACAAAATAAGGAAACAAAATATCAAGTTAGGGTGGAAAATGAATTCTCATTTGAATCGAATTTTGGTCGATTCAAATAAAGGACTGAGAGAGGGGGGTCCACTCAGCCCTTTACTATATATTTATAGAAGGTTTAGAAAAGAAGTTGAAGGAGGCCAGTACAGGAGCTGTTAAGATGGGGCAAAGTAACATAAGATATCTTGCTTATGCCGACGATATTGTAATAATATCAAATTATTTTATAGACATGCAGGAGAGGATAATTTTACGGCAAAATTCTTGAAGGGATTAATATTAGAAATTAATTTGCAAAAAACAAAAATGGTTATTTTTGAAAATGGGGAAAAAAAAGCAGAAAATGAAGAATGGTTTTGGGAGGGAAAGGTAATTGAAACAGTAAATGAGTGTAACTATCTAGGCTATTGGATGAATGGATGCAATAGCCCAATAAGTCAGATAAAAAATTAAGTAATAAATGTATATTAGCGGCAGTGGAAACCAGTAAAATAATCAAACCGACAGTAATAGGCTCGCCTAAGATGCATCTGTGGCTCTTTGATAAATTAGCTAAAAGCTCAATGATATATGGGGCAGAAAATTTGTGGGTTGGCAAAAAGAGGGGAATTAAAAAAAATACAGTAGAACCCCGATTATCCGCGAGCGAATAATCCGCGAGTGCCGGGAAAAAAATTTTTAATTACTTAAAAAAAAAACAACAATTTTAATCCAAGCAAACAACAGAGAAAATACAATAGGCCCTACAGTGCGAAGGTCAAAAATTTCAAATCGGAATTTGTGGATGCAAACGTAGAGCAAAGGTTTCTGCTTTACTGTACATATTTTAAAAGTTTTACATATTATGTTTTTTTGTACAATGAAACTTAGTTTTTAAGTGTGAAATATTTTTTTTTCGTGTTTAAATCTGATTTTTAGTCTTTTTTCTGGTTATCCGCGATTTTCGTTATTTATGAAGGCTTTGCCACCCAATTCCGCGGATAATCGGGGCTCTACTGTAAAAAGAAAATATCTCAAAAGTCTTCAAGATATATTTGAAAATAAGATGTGGAAATTGTAATAATTTAAATATGTATAACAAAAAGAAGAAGATATATGTAAATTTGGTAATGTACGAAAATTAACATTGGAACCTATTATTTTATATTGTGAAAGTTTTAAAATAGAAAGAGATAAATGGTTAAAAGTGAAAAAGGATCATACAGAGAAAGAGATAATAGTAAAAATGTTATATGAAGGGAAATGTAATATAAATTTATTTATGCTTATAAATAAGGTAATGGAGAAGTGGTCTTATATAATAAGAAATTAAAAGGTAATTATGTAAAAAAAAGAAAAGAGGCGTTCTCCCCACCCCTTGTGAAGGCGATAGCTCGTACAGGGGTTTAATTAATTAGAACTGTTTTATATCACTAATATTATAAGCATAATTATTGTTTTACATTGTGTTTAAAATCACCAAATGAAATGTATTCAATGTCAAATATGTAAAGGAATATTTAAATAAATCTTTTTATATATATAATTGGTTCGGTAGCAATTTGAATAAATCTTAGCTTCCCGAAATTTTGAAAATGACGTAATTTTTTTGGGTTGTTGCTGATTTTTCCCAAACTTGTGACCCCCCCTCGCCCCATTTCCCCCCAAAAAATTCATTGTACGCCCCTGACTCGAATTATAAATAAATAAAATGGAAAAAAAAAATAACGATGATTCCTAAAGAATCTGAGAATTTAGGACGTGAGAAAAGAAAATTCGTTTTTCTTCAAAGTTTAATAAAGAATTTATTTTTCTCTCTGATAAATACTCAAAAGTAATTTAAAATTATTTTGTTATTTCGATATAATTATCGAAAATTACTTCGAAATTCTTATATCACAGAAGAATTCTTATATAACAGAAAACTAAAAAATTATTTTGTGGGAATGTCAGCGTTAACAGCTAACGCAGTCATTTCTGACGACATAGTTTCAGTATATTCCTGATGAAACAAATGACCTTCCACTGTTATTATTTTTATTTCGAAAATTCGGTGGAAATTTTACGTCCCACAACATTATTTAAGAACGTTTGAAAATGTAATTGCAATTTTCCCTTATAATTTAGGCATGAAGTATTTTTTTTAATTGATAAATTCTGCATGTTTATAAAAATTTGAATTAAAGACTGAAATGTTTGAATGGGCAAAAATGCATATTTCGTATTGTACTCAAAATGAAAGATGACCGGCGGAAGTTCGAACTGCGCAGCCCTTCCGGTAGCTGATCAATTATGTTTTCCTGTGACAATGGATGACGTAGTCTGTTTTCACTGAGAAAGACATGTTGATAACGCCAAATTAAAACTTCTCTCGACTATTTAGCGTTATTTCAATACCATTTGCTAACAATAAGTTTTTATATAAATAAATAAATATATATTATTTATAAATACAATGCTCTTTTGCAAAGTAACAAGCGATTAGCACAATGGCGGCGTCCTTTCATTAAATCAGACGGAAATGCCTGACCAGACTAATCGATGATACATGCGCAGATCTCACAAAAACAGGGTGGCCATCATTCATTGGGAGGACAGTAAAAACTAAGCAAAATCTTTTATAGCTATCTTAGAAAGCAACCAGTTAAGGAAAGAATGAAGATTGTATTGATCAGTTACAACTAACAAAAGTATACATATTTTATAAGGAATTGAAAATGAAATAAAAAAGAAAATGCATATATGTTTATTATCTATTAATTTTATAGTTAATAAATCTCACTTAACCATTTTGATGTAATCTTTGGTTATTCTCGTGACTTTCAAGTAAAGAATATCAAATAAAAATAAAAGTTTAAATTGTTATATTTTAAATTTTAGAAGTTTAACGAAAAATTTCGATTATCTAAAATTGGATATATAAAACATCAATAATAATGTTGATATTATAATGAATTAATGTTTAAATTAATTTTTAAATTTAGGAGATTCAGAACTTGTATGTTTTAATATCATTTATAAAGTAAGAGAAAACAAAAAAGATGGTGGTTTATTGGTTTACTATGAAAAAACGTATGTTATAAAACAAATGACCAAAAGAACAATAAAAGAACGGGCATTGGAGCATAATTCATACATAAAAAACAAATTAGAGGAGAAATCGGAATTGGCTGAACACTGTATGAATAAAAATCATTGTGTAAAAAATGAAATCAAAATTGTATGTATTGAAAAAGATTGTAAAACGAGAAAAACCATGGAAAGTCTACTAATTAGAAATACCAAAAAGATGAATATAAATAGAAATGAAGGTGTTAATGTAAACAAATTTATTGTGGAAATGGCCAAAGAGTTTAACAATATAAGTATTTCAAATTGTAAAAATAAGGTGAAAATTAAAGAATTAGGAGAATAGCATTTGTAAGTATTGTTGTAACAATACAATTTCATGAATGTCTCATATCTGTATCGTTTTCCTCTACTTGTTTGTAACGTATTGTTGTTGTTTTTAGGCTTTGAAAAAGAAAAGAAGTCATGTCTTTTCGAAAATTAAGAAATATTTATTTGAATAAATGTATGGTTTTATACGTTTATTTTTATTTTATTTTGAAGATTTGAAGACTTTTCAAGTGATTTTTCAGTATTCTACTTAATGGAAATACTGCTTCTTTATTTCTTGACTCTTTTTTTCATTGCAATTGATACTTTTCAATGGTTTTTAAGTTACAAATAGTGACTTCTCAGTATTCTACCTAATGAAGTACTGCTTCTTTCTTTTTTGACTTTCTTTTTAATTACAATTGTTACTTTTCAGTCAAAGTCAGTTCAGTTTTGACAGATAAGTCCAAAAAGCAATATGAAAAGAGTGATAGTTCCCATGGCCTAATGGTTAAGTTGTCTCACTTCGAATCAGAAGGTTGCAGGTTCGATTCCTGTCGCGGAAGTTTCATTGAAAAAATTCTATCTATTTTTCATTCTCACAGAAAACTGCGCCGGACAGACACACAGACAGACAGACAGAGAAATAAAAGATTTTAGTAATATAGATTATAAGAAAAAAAAATATAAATAATTTAATAACAAAAAAAACTACGGAAAAATAATAACAGAAAGTAACAATAATAATAATAATAACCAGTGGAGCATTATTGCAATGTTATTAACAAAAATAATACTATTAAGAAAACTAAAGAAATAGATGAACTAAGTAAACAAAACAAAGTTCAAAATATATTAACGAAGTTTGATGATACTTTAGTCAATGCAAGTAATATTGAAGAATGTTCGTGTAATATAAAACTTCTTAATAATCAAAAGTTCATTCAACTTAACAGATTAGCCTTAATCTAAATAATTAAAAACATCAAAAATAAACACTAGTTCTAAACTGAAGAGTCCATTTGAACTAAAGTCATTAGATATCTTACGTTGGCTAGTCTGAAATATTTGCTCAATATTACTAAGGTATATCAGAATAAAAACAGTGTTTGAGTTATTGAGACACAGAGTTACGAATAGGATAAGGTAATTCACTTCTTCTGATTCAAAATTGCTTTATATCATTTTTGGCAAAATTATGTAGGAAATCAATTTGTATGTATGTATATGTGTGTGTGTGTGTGTGTGTGTGTTCAAATTAATTTTGAAGCTCTGGAAGAGGTTCATTACATAGTCAAAGACATTTTTTCACCCAAATCTGTCTTATGTCAAATACTTTTATATTCTGTAGTATCCGTAGGTTTTTCCAAAATAAGAGCTTTAATGTCTTGATAATATTTCGTTGTTTGTTTTCAATCATTTTGTAATAGAAATATTCAATGGAGACGTCAAGGCAGTGAAACGACAGCTGCACGAAGTTGTAGACCGAGAAAACTGACTGACCGTAGCCGTCGAAGCCTAAAGAGAATAGGGAAGCAAAATAGAGTTCCAACATGTGTCGGGCCTAGTAGCAGAAATGTACACCGAGAGCTAAACTACTTGATTTTCCACCGCCGTGAGGCCGCTCACAAGCTGAACATCCCCCGCCGTCAATTCGAAGCAATGGTGCAGAGCTCACCGCCTTTAGACTGTGGAGTAGTGGAAAAACGTTTTGGGGAGTGATGAATCTCGCTTCATGATCTGCAGTCCGATGGAGGCATGTGAATTTGGCGGATGCCCGGCGAACGCTTCTTATCCACTTTATCATGTATTTTATGTATTTGAGTATTTGATACTTAATCGCACTTGGTTATTTCATAATCAATCAATCGAATTTTCCTGTACAAAATCTGTCACATACATACATACTGATATGATGAAACTCACGTGCCCAAGAAAGTCGGCTTAAACATCACATCCTTCTATCTTGTTTCTTGAAGGTGAGTTAGAATATTATGTTTTCACATTAATGTTATTATTATATTAATACATTGAACCTTGGATAATTCGAAGCTGAAGGGACCAGATAAAAAGTTCGAATTATATATATTCTCTCAAACAGAAGAGATAAATAAAAAAGATTAACTCCACGATCAAAGATTTAACACATAAACTTTATCTAAGAATACTGCTATATTTTTTTTTCATTAAATCAAACATTTTTTACGAACTAATCATTCATAACTTTCAAAAAAACAATTGGCAGATATTTTTAATTGCTTAATCATTCAATGCAATCTTTGTGTGCTAGCATATGATTCCAACCTCTGGGTTGCCAGGTCCTGTTGTTATTTTTCTATTTTTTCCATTGCCATTTTTGCTGCTCAAGATTTTATCTTTGTTCTTCAATATGTCGATAATGTGTTGGATGGAATTCCAAATTCCTTGGCGATTTCTGATTTCTTTTTAAGGCCTTTTTCCACTTCCTTCATCACCGCTACCTTTTCAGCTAATATTAATGACTTATAGGAAGCTTTAGCTCTTGGCAATGGCATAGTAAGAGCAAATAAACAATACTTGAAGCACAAGCACAAAAGCTAAAAATGTATATAACTGCATTAATTCATTCAGAGGAAGCACACGTGACTCTTAGACCGAAGGGGTATGGGAGGAGGGAGGGTAACAACAGAGGGTGGATAGAAAAATCCTCGGAGATCCCCACATTGTGACATTCGAACCATCGCTTTTGTTTTCCTTAGGGCTCGGTCACACGAGGCGATTTCAGTCGCGCGATTCGAGTCGCAATCCCTCCGGCTTTAGCGATTGCCGGCGTCACACGAGGCGATTTCAGTCGAGATTTGACTCGCGATTTGACTCGCGACTCGAGATTTTAAATATTTTTAGTTGAAGCATGGACAAATAGCAGCGCTCGCATATGTCTATTTGATTAGTAGTAAGAAAAAAAAAAGAAAAGCGATTTTGGGTTCATCCAAGTATAAAGGAAAAAAAGGAATCAAGTTTATTTTATTCACTATATCCACATATCAAAGAAGATGGCGTCAATTTTTTTTAATTTTTGCCTTATGTCCCCTGCATTATTCGATAAACTGCTTGATATTTTTTTATTTTGTACATAATCTCTTGTTGAGATTCAATAAAAAATTGAAAGATTTTTATTTATACAGATGATTTACTTCTTAGCAATAAAGAAGATCAGAACCTTGCTTTCATTTATCTTCAACAAGATATAAATATTTCAAAATGGGCTTCAGAGAATATGATGATTAAAAATAAAAACAAAAAACAAATAAATTTCATTTCAAATTTCATGTTAACTCTTGCAATAATAATCTAAACAGTAATAGCATAATAAAAATTTTAATAATACATAAATTACAAAGATCAAACTGCAGAAAGTTAATTAAAAATGAGGGCTAATTGTAGAATCATGAATATCCAAGAATAATTTATTTACAGTATCATTTTTAAAAATTTTTATAAATATAAAAAAGATTAAAGAGAATTATAATTCCAATACAGTCTACTAGATTATGTTGGCTAAGATGTTTTGAAATTCCAGAGATGAAATATAGTTTAGGCTTTAGAGTAGATGAATTAATTATATTATTATGATTACAATTCCGCCGTACATAGTTAAATTGCTTAAAAACATAAAAATATATTAAAAAACGACTAGTTTCGACTTCTTAATCAAACGAAGCCTTCATCTGGTTGCTTGGAGAATAAAATGAAAGTGAATTATTCAGCCTTGGTTTTTCACCACCCAGAGGGTGCTGGTTCTATGACTTAGGGGAAAGGCTCATTGTATGTTGAGGGGAAGGTAGGACGCTTCATGAAAAAGATGTGTGCACGGTTTATTGGGAGGATAATGTTAATGTTTTCTTCTTTTTCAAAATTTGTACTGCTCAATTGCCTGAACAGAAAGGCAATCGTTGTATGCATTTGGCTCAGTGATGATGTATAGGGATTCTTTACATTTGCGTAAAAAAATATTATCTTCATTACATACTATAGCAGTTCTACCAAAGTCCAGGGTATGGCCCGTGTTTAATGAATGTGCAACTGTGTTGTAATTGAGATTGCGTTTTCTGAGGGCATATTCGTGCTGATAAATTCTTTTGCTGAGCTTTTGCAGTGTTTCCCCATAATACCGGAAGGATTGGCCGTTGGCACATGGGATCGAATACACCACTCCTTTTTGCTCCAAGGGATTGAATTCAGCACGTATCTTTGTTGCAAAGAGTGTTTAATGTGTTCCTGCTGGGAGATGTCAACATTACACCATATGGCCTTAACAAATGTGAAAGGGTTTGATGGAGCCCAGGAAGGTACGGTATGGAAATTTATTGTAGGCGTTGATTGTTTTAAATTACGATAATGGGCTTGCGTTGCCAATGCTATTTGCCTATCCAAAAATTTTTTTGGATAGTCGTTGGTGGAGAATATGTCCCTTATTTTATGTATTTCGCTCTGGAAAAAAAGGACAACTTACTTGAAATGAGAAAAGCCCTGTGGACCGCCATTCTTATGTTGCTAATCTTGAAAGACATCGGGCAGGACGACTTGTAGTTGAGAGTGATTGGATAAGAAGTAGGCTTCCTGTAAATCGATGTGTGAAATGCATTCTCCAATCGCCATATCAAAATATCAAGGAAGGGTATGGTATGTGTTTCGGAATTTTCAGCTTCCTTTTTGAATTTTATGCTGGGGTTGATGTGATTTAAGGTGTGGAAGATTTCGTCCTGGTCGTCCGAATGAGCATAAAAAATTAAATCATCCACATATCTGCGGTAAAATATGTTGTTTAGCCCTTTATTGTCATACCTTATGAACGCTAAGTCCTCAATGTATGACATGGCGACTTCAGCCAGTAAAGCCGAGGCCGATAAACCCATAAATAGGCCTGCCGTTTGTTGATAAAAGGAATCCTGAAATTTAAAGAATTGCATTGTGAATAATGCTTTGATTAAGGGAATAATTTCGTAGTGCAAGGCTAGGCTTGTGAAATTAAGAACAGATTTATTTTGGAGATGAATTATTGCCTGGATAACCAAATCCGTGGATATGGATGTAAATAGGGCGTCCACGTCAAGAGAGAAAAAACGGTATTGCTCACGATATGGAATAGTCTGTAGATCCGCGATGAAAGCTTTGCTGTCCTTCACCGAGAAATTGGAATTAATTTTTAAATTGGAGAATTTCTTGCAAATAAGGGCTGATAATATTTTAATCGCCGAGTTGTGGCAATTCACAATAGGTCGCGCGGGGAAGAGCCCTTGGTTATCCATTTTGCTCCGATTAAATTATTAAAGTTAAATAATTTAATAACTTTAAGTTGTAGTGACTAAAATAAAGAGAATAGCTTGAAACAATTTTTTTATTTATTTAAAATGAGAGTGATCCTGAGAAATTTGAATATTGAGTTTTGATGACGTAAGTTTTGAGTGTGAGATAGTGTGACGTCGCAGAGAGAGTGAAAGTAACTTGCATTCGAGTAAGAAGGGGTTGGTCTCAGGTAGCAGATGATAACTATTATTACAGAGCCGGTAAGAAAGTAAATGCCGTGCCTAAAGTATTATAATTTGGATAATATAAATTTCCAAAGAAGTGGAAAGTTTAATCCGAGTCAGATTAAAACCAATGAAGAAAGAGAATAGGCAAAAGTAATTATTTTTCAAGTGAACTATTCCATTCGAAGGGAGTGCCGTCCGAGCGAGAGTCTTAGAAGGAATAAGACGAAGATATTTTATAAAGGGAATATTTAAGTAGCGGCCTGAATGGAGAGGACAGTTATCAAT
>JAFIDM010054239.1:0-25159 GCA_023159025.1 Thereuonema tuberculata | reverse complement strand
TGCCGATTTCTCAACATATTGAATAACAAAATTTAAATGGTCTTTCACTTTGCTCACCTTAATTGTAGGCTGATAATTTTTTTTTAAAACTGTTTGTTATAAGCGAAGTCCGTTATAATAGGGTCCGTTATAATGAGGTTCTACTGTATTTAGATTTCATTTTGCAAAAACAAAATATAATTTTTTTTGTATTTTAATTTATATGTACCTCACAAAGATATAGAAGAAAAGGAAATATTTATTTTTATTTATAAAGAGAAGAGGTTTCGAAAAATAAAATTGCAAAAATATCTTGTAATTAAAATACTTGGTAGCTTTTGAAAAATTTGTAAAGATCAATCAATATACAGATATAAAATTCAGTGATTTAAAATATGATAATAAAAGCAAAATATTTTATTTTGATTATCCACCCAGAAATGAAAAATTCACATAAAAAAATTCCATAAAAATTCGCCCTTTATTTTTATATTGTGGTATCTATGAAATGCAATCAGCCAAACAAATTGTTAGTGATAAAAATTAGTTATTTACCCAGCAATTAACTGTTTTTTAAATTACATGAATTTTCATTACATCAAACCTCACCTAAAAATAATTCATTTTTTATTAAAATTCTAAAGTAATTTCTTGACAGAACCCCTGTAGGGAAAATATAAACATTAAATTTAGATCATCTCTTAACCTTAATATGTCTTATTTAAGTATTTTTCTTTATGTAGTTTTATATAAAAAGATATATTATGATTGACTTTTTTTTCTAGTATTCAATATTATTATTATACCATTGTATTAAATATTAACAGAGAAACTAGTGTTTAGTGTTGAGAGTCCTTTGCGTGAAAACGATACCAAACATTTTTTTATTTATTTTTCTTTTCTCTCTGTTGACTAATTCCTTCTCTAAACTCAAAATTGCTTAAAATCACTAATTTGTAATTTTTATATTTTATAATAAAAAAGCTTTTTTTTAAGAACAAAATGTTCTTTCTTACTACTTTAAAAAGAAACTATTAACTTTTTTATTATTTATTTTAATAAGCTTTCTAATACTTAATTAAGTGGCTATTAAATACTTTCATTAGACTTCTTTTATGTTGTTTAATTCATTCATCTTTAATATTCAGATTTTTAACTCTTTTTGAAGAAAAAGAAAAACAAGAAGTCTCCTTCAATTAGGAAAGAGGGTTTCAGAAGAAAAAGATGTCGGTTTTAGGTGAAGACAAAATATAATAACTTGTCAATAGATGGCGTCACATTCGCGTGTATAAAGTCTATGGAGAATTCTAAATAATCTCTGGAGGTTTTAAATGGGCAGATTTCAATATTGCGCTTGTTTAAAAAGAAATTACGACAACATTAAAAAATAATTATTTGGATCTCAGCCAGTCTTGATTTAAGAAATAAATCTAAATGGACAATGTAGATACTGAGCAAAATGCCTATTAAAAATATAACAATTTTTATTTTATTTTTTAATTTCCAAAACATTAAAAAAATCCAGAAACTTTTTAGTTTCCAAAGAATATAAGCATAAAAACCATTCAACTAATTCCTTTCCTTATTTATTTATTTTTTTAATGATTTTATACAAAGATTTGTTCATCTCTGATAGGAATCACTACAGTCACTAATATTTAGGAAAAATTTATAACATAACTCTTCGGATATACACAATTTCATTCATATAAAATGAAACTAATTTTCTGTTATCATTGATAAAATTTTTTAATAACCATGCAATATTATGTGACAGCCTAAAAGTTACCTATGTTTTTTTCATTCCATAAAATCATTTTTGTTTTGCTTTAAATCATAAATCTTAAGTTCATATTGCAATTACATTGCAGAATATTTGGGAACTTTCATTTCAATAAAAAATAGAGTTCCATAAATGTTTAATGGACAGTTATATATTAATGATAAATTTTAATACAGATCTTATTTCATTGATATATGCTCACTGTTCTGTTCCAAATTTTGTTATCGTGGTAATTTTTTAATAAAATAAAATGTTGCCTTGATAAAAGAACAATTAAATTTTATAACAAATTGAAAGAATAATTTTATTTTGTCTGATGAGAACGACAGAAATAAAAATCCACCCTTTATTATTGTATTGTGGTATCTATGTAATGCTTTCAGCAAAACAAATTGTTAGTTTTATGATAATAATATGTTAATATGTTATCACAAATTTTAAATCATTGAATTTTATGTATGTTTATATACCTTTAACTGTGTCGCTATATCTTTACAAATTTTTCAAAACCTATCAAGTATTTAATATGACTTAAATCAGATAAATTTTCATTATTTTCAACCTCACCCAAAATAATTCATTTTTTATTAACATTTTAATGTAATTTCTCGACAGGATCCCTGTAGGGAAAATATTAAATTTAGATTGTCTCTTATCCTTAATACATCTGTTTTGTTTCTTTTTTTTTATATAATTTTTCAAAAAAAAGATATATTATGATTATTTTTTTTTTATAATATCATTAACTTTTTTCCTAGTATTCAATATTATTATTATACAACTTAATTTTAAATATTAACTGAGAAACTAAGTGTTGCTGTTTAGTGTTTGAGAGTCCTTTGTTTGAAAATGATAGTAAACATTTTTTATTTATTTTTGTTTTCTCTCTGTTGACTTATTCCTTCTGTAAACTCAAAATTGTTTCAAATCACTAATTTCTCATTTTTATATTTTATTATAAAAAAGCGTTACTTTAAAAAGAAACTACTAACTTTTTTTGATTTGTTTTATTAAGCTTTCTAATACATAATTAACTGGCTTTTAAATACTTTCATTAGACTTCTTTTATCTTGTTTAATTCGTTTTAATTGTCGGATTTTTAAATCTATAATATTTAAATTTTTAACTCTTTTTGATGAGAAAAATCCTCCAAGAAGCTGTTGATTCCACCCTGTAATATAGATTCCATTTGAGTTGTTTAACGATTGTAACTTAAAGTTATTCAGTTTTTATATTAATAAATAAATTACATAAATTATTCAATTTAATTTACTTTTAAATTATTAATAAATTCAGATATTGAGTTCAAAGTAATCATGAAAGAAACTGAAAGAAGCATTTTATAGACTTTTGTTTTGAAGGTTCCAACTACTGTTGACAGACGGCGCTGTTTCGGTAATTTCAGAGGAGAAGAAATATTTAAAAATTGTTAGTTATAAAGGATCTTGAAAGAAGATTCTGTAAAAATAAAAAATAAATAATAAATAGACCAAAGTATTTTGGAAATTTAAACGAAGATTTAGAACAATGAATAATCATCATTCATCATTCAGCCTTTATCAGTCCACTGCTGGACGAAGGCCTTCCTCATACATCTCCATCGTTTACGGTCATCAGCTTTACTTCTCTATCTCTTCCCCGCAAACTTCTCCATCTCATCCTTCCATCTGCCCCTTGGTCTTCCTCTCTTCCTTTGACCTGTGGAGGGTTTCCAAAACGTGGTCCCACATGATGTAAACATTTTATTTCCAACACATAACCACTTCTTGAGTTGTCGTAGTGGATTTAAACATATTTATAATTTGGTTCAAGTCACCCTTCAGGATTCAAGTCATCCTGTTTTATGGTACATACATTTACATGTTCTCTAAAATTCATTATTTGTTCTCTTTAAAACAAAAACTCTGCATATATAAAACATTTATTGATTCTTTACTAAATTATGGTATTGATTGTTGGATTCATCTAAATACCACAGAAATGAAAAATATTATACAAAAATATAAACTTCATTTTTACAAAATACAACCGCCATCTAAATGATTTACAGCAAATAGCACTAAGAATCCATCATAAAATACTTTTTCCATACGAAAATGTATTTCCAGATTCCACGTAAACCATTCCGTATAAATCATTTCCATATACATACATACATACATACATACATACATACATACATAGCCGATTTTCCCTGTTCCACAAATTGTGGGTATAGGGAGTCAGATGCCAGCCGCCAGGCCGGATCTGGGCGGACAGAAGCTCTGTTCCGTTAATTTCAAGGGGAGAAGATGCTTTCCCAGGGCTAACCCTCAGGACGCCATTACGGAATGACGTCAGACCGAAGAGAAGCGAAGAAGAGGCAGACACACAGGAAAGGAAATTTTTGAAACAACCAAGCTCACAACCGGGATTTGAACCCGGGCACCGGCAGACCGCCGCCTGAGACCGCTCGACCACAACGGCGCGGCCATTTCCATATACTTCAACAAATTAATAATTTAGAAACCACTACACATATAAGAAGAAAACTAAATAATTAATACTATGTTGAAAATCCAAAGAACAATAATAATCCAAGAAATAGAATTATACAAAAAAAATACAATTTTTAAAATTAAAATAACTAAAATATCAGAACTTGAAAAGGAAATAATAAAAAAATTATAAAGAAATTAATAAAATGAAAGATTTAATATAAAATAATGATAATGAGAATGATAATAAATAAATTGTAGTTTTTATTATGTTTACCTGTTTTCTTATTATTCGTTAAATTTCTCCATTCTGTTGTATGTTTCTACTAGAATTTGTTTACACATGAAAAAAAAGATAAAACGAAAAGAAACACGAAGAAAAAGAGGAAAAAAAAATCTTTTTTAATTCATTGTGAATAAATAAAGATCAAAAATTTGAGATCAATGTTCAAACTGACATCTGAAGACGACCTGTTTCACACTAACTTAACGATCATCGTTGAGAGTAATCAGAATGAACAAACCGACAGTATTTGTATAGTTTCATTTAATGTAATTCAACTCATCCACGCATCCATGCTATCAAAAGCAAGTTTTAATTTACTTTATATTTTTCAGAAGAGCCTCGTAGTGTTAAACTAAGGGTTATTATATAGCTCTAAACTCCAAGATTCAACTATAATATACCAGTTCACCTGTATTTAGGGATTAAATCATCTCAAAAATCATAACAAGATAGATTCTAATAATACAATTATGGTCACATTCCTGGAACAAAATTGGAAAAATAAAAAAAATATAATTTGTTCATACTAGAAACACCATACAACAAAAGTGTGAATCCAATAATGATCATATCCCGAAATAAAACGAAATTGGTGTGGTCTATCAATTAAAGTGCAGTTGCCAAAAAATGATATTAATATGCTCCAAAAATTATTAAAAAAACTCATAATAGCACAAAACAGCGTTTGAATATCATCACTGCTTCAAATCAGGTTTCGTAGATCAAATATTCGACAAAGCATGCATACATGTGACCGGAAAAATATTAAACTCTTGGGGAGAAAAAAGGCAATAGGTTTATATTACAATTAAATGACGCTTTTTGGATCCAAAAATGTGGTAACAGCTTATGTGATTCAAAAAAGAAATTGCAATGATTGATTAATATGATTTAGTGATACTCTAATTAGATTTCGAATTTACATGAATTTTTTATTGTGAATTAAAGATGTTGAAGGTCACATTTGTTTTGGCATGAAAACAGATATACACTCCAAAGAAAATGAAGCGTCAGCAAAGAAATTTAAATACACAATTAAAGTTTTTTAATTGGTATGACCAAAAAAAAAAAAAACGAAACTGAAATTCTCGATATAAACAAGTGATCGATAAGCATTGGATCCTGACTGTAAATGGAGCTGAAATTTCTTCACGGAGACGCAATCATTTCGTTTTCGTTTGATTTGCTTATATTTTTTTAGTTTTTATTAGATTCTGATAAACTTTACTTTTATCTTTTTTCTAGATTCTAACTTCAATATTTCACTGAGGAGATAAATTCTGAGAAACGGCTCAGAAGGCATTGATTTCTTTCCTCAATGATCTTCTTTCTTTCCATCTCAAATATGTTAGACAAATATGAAAAACTCTTCAACATATCACACTTGTATTTAAAAGGTTTATTAAATACTCAAGACAAATTTTCAGGAATTGCACACATTCCCTTTTTCAAGTCATGAAGCAAAAATTAGAATAAATTAACAAACAAAAACGGTTAGACTAACATTACAAAATTCAAAGGTATGAAACATCAACAAATTCAATTGTTGTTACAATAATAAGTTAACGCAAATAAATGTATTAAAAAAATTAACAATAATTACTATTTAATCTTTCGAATATATTACTAGTATTTTGAAACTTCAAAAGTTGTTACTTTTTTATATCAAACTTATATAATCCTTAATTATCATAATAATATTAGGATCTACGAAGGCTCCTTTGTAGCTATTAAAATTTTTACTTTTAGAATTTTTAATGATGCAATTTTCCAAAATTTTTCTCAATTTTAATTGAGTTTCTTTCTACAGAATTTTTACATTTGTATCCATAACATGACCTTTTGTAAACAATGATAAGCTTTGTCGGAATTATCCAAATTTTTACTTTTTATGGCTCTTCCGTGCTCAGAAACCCGTTCCGCTTGAGTTCTTTTTGTCTTGCCTATGTAAAAATTCCCGCAAGTTTTGCAATCAATTTTATATATCAAATCCATTTCATTTTGGTTTTCATGATGATTGATTTTCTTACAAATTTTTAATTTTATTTTTATATCTGAAGCCAACATTAATGTTGAATGATTTACATAATTTTTGTAACAATAAACTATTTTCATTAAGATAGGGGATGAAAACCCTATTTTCAAATTTATTTATTTATTTAATTTTGAACACATTGTAAGATCTAATTTGGTCTTGTATAAACTTATCTGGATAGTTATTTTTCTTTAGAAGAATATTCACGTCATTTATTTTTTCTTTGTACACATCTTCATCAATGGTGTTGCTATCTAATCTTCTATTATATAATAATTTTCTATAATTTTCTTCTTGATATGAGTTTTGTGACCTGAATAATATTTTAAAATGGGATGACTTTGGAAATTTTTTTTGTGATGCTCCATGACAATTTTTTTTTTATTTTTTACCAATTTGATATCTAAAAACTTTAATTCTCATTTGTTTCTAACTCTTTTTTAAATTAGATTATTATAACTTTTATTTATATTTTCAAAAATATATTGACTTGTCTAATGGTTACCAAACTAAATAATTAGAATGTTATCAACATATTTGAAATATTCGAAATTTGGTTTGTTTTGTTGTTTAAGTAACAAATTCTTCTCAAAATAATTTAAACATAAATTACCCAAAGAATCAGATATTGGGGAACCCATTGCGAACCCCATTGTTTGTTATGGATACAATTGTAAAAATTCTGTATAAAGAAACTCAATTAAAATTCAGAAAAAATTTAGAAAATTGATCATCAAAAATTCTAAAAGAAATAACTTCAATAGATAAGAAGGAACCTTCGTAGATCCTAATATTATTATGCTAATTCAGGATTATATAAGGTTTGATGTAAAAAAATAGCAACTTTTGAAGTTTTAAATTATTATTAATATATTTGTTTGAATAATTAGTAATTAGTGTTAACTTTTATTAATACAATTGACATTTATTTGCGTTAACTTATTATTGTAACAACAATCTAATTTGTTGATGTTTGATGCTTTTGAATTTTGTTGTTATTTAACCCGTTTTTGTTTGTTAATTTATGGCAATTTTTGCTTCATGGCTTCATATAGGGAATGTGTACAATTCCTGAAAATTTGTCTTCAGTACTTAATAAAGCTTTTAGATTGTTTTTTTTTTTACCCTTTAAAGGTTTTTGTTATTTTCTTTTCTTGTTGTAACCAAATTGTTGCGCACGGTTATGTGTTCCACATTTTGTTCTTATTAAAATTTGAGACCAATGTTCAAACTGACATCTGAAGACGAAATTTATTTTCCCATTTCTTCTCCCACTCCACTTCAAATACATCTCTGTTGTGAGACCTGCTTTGTTCATTCTGATTTCTCTTAACTGATGATCGCCAGGATGTTCCTTTTTTTTCCCACTCAAATTAAAGAGAGGTAACTTAATTTTGTGTAAATGTACTAATATCTAAATATGTTCTTTTCTTGCATTACTTTTCCTTTTGTTATTTAATGTAGTTCCCCTATGTAACCTAATTTTATTCACAATATACCCCCCTGCAGACAGGTCGTTTTGTACATCGTAGGATTATATTTAAATCAATAAAAATTAAAACAAATTGAAAATCTTATTCGATTATTGCTAAACGTTTTCAAATTGTCATTGTAATTTTTTTTTAGAAAATTTAATATCAATAATATATTTGGATTATTATATATGTATGTATTTATTAATTGCATGATCTCTATTTGTCAATTGTGTAAAAATATTGCAGGAATAGCTCTGAAAGCCCAAATCTGTGATTCAATCGCTTATTTCTAAAACTCAACCCACTTTATGACGTCATTTTCATTGACAATTTCGTTATCACGTTCCTTCTCAAACACAATAAAAAATGTATTTGGTTAATTTTTTCTTCAACAAATCCTTAAGATTGTGATGTAGATGTGTGTTTCTAATAACTTTTGAACTTATGCATAAATCTTCTTTAAAATTGGCATGTGTATTTATGGATTAGAGATGATCTAAATTACATTTGAGTTGTTTTTTTCCGGTACTTGTCGAGAACCTGATGTCTAACATCATATTAGATGTCTTAAAATTATTACAACCATAATGCAAAACCAAAATTCATCTTCTTATATAAATAGTAATAATTCATAAAATCTCTTCTTCCTTAATCACATTATTTAATACTCAATATTTCAATTCCTTTAGCAGGAATCTTCTTCTCGGAGACTACAGAAAATGTAGAGAAATAAACATTTTCTCTCACATTTAAAAATTAGATTGGGCTTTTCACTCAATAAATTTGGCACATAATCCGGATCCTATTATTGATATTATTTATACAGCCCAAGATGAATCAGAAAGGTTCATGTTGGAATCAGGTTTTATCAATCTGACAGATTGTTTTAACAAAATTAAAGCACTTAAAATGAACCCAATTTCTTTCAGTTTTTTTGAAAAAATTATAAAGAATAATAAAATTTTGAAAAATAAATTGGAATTGAAATAATTATATTGTTTCTATATGCATCTAGTATAGTTTTATTTTTATTTTTACTTTTATTTTTATTTAATTTTTTATTTTTATTTAAGATGAATTCACTTTGTATATAGGATGAATTTACTTTGTTTTGTTAATGTTATTCAAGAAAGATTGTACCATGTTTGTTTAGAAAGGCCGTGATTGTTATTCAAGAAAGATTGTACCATGATTGTTTAGAAAGGCCGTGATTGTTATTCAAGAAAGATTGTACCATGATTGTTCATGATTAGAAATTCTAATTTTTAAATGTGAGAGAAAATGTTTATTTCTCTACATTTTCTGAAATCTCCGAGAAGAAGATTCCTGCTAAAGGAATTGAAATATTGAGTATTAAATAATGTGATTAAGGAAGAAGAGGTTTTATGAATTATTACTATTACAACCATATTTAGTTATTTCTATCCATTCATTTTAGGAAGGATTTTATTCAGCTTTTTAACCCAACTAATATCTGTACCAACTATAATTTGATTAAAATTGAATTGGATTTAGATAGTTTAATTAAATAAAACGGATTCAAGTCACTTTTCAAAAAAAAAAAATGCACAAAATATTACTTTAAAACTTTTGTGTACAAGTTCATCGTAATTTAACTTGAACTATTCAGAGCACTGTGTAACTGTAACCAATAAACGAATGAACACCAAACTTTGTATACAGACTAATCAAAGTCAGCGGAAAAGAAATAAGGGAAAAAAAAATGTTCAATAAAGTTCTCAAGGGAGCACTTTAAACAAAATCCATGAAAAAAACTACGGTAAATGAATAAGATAATATAAATTGACATTTTAACTTAATTTCGCATTTATCAACAGTGCGAATAAATTTATCGAAAGCAAATGGTACGTTTGGCGCTGCAATCAAAGAAAGCACAATTTCATTTGCATAAGCATCCACATTGCAGCAGAAGTCTGTTATAAAAATGATTTCAACTAGTGAGTGCCATTCTTATCAGCTACGATGACTATCACTTTACCTAAACGTGCTTTAATTGCGAAGCTTTTTTACAAAAACCATGGTAATGCTGTAGCTGCTGTTCTGGAATTTCGCATTCTTGATAACTTACGCGGCTGGCTAAACAAGACACGTCGATTCTAGAAAAGAGGATCGTTAGGAGTTCAACGTGGCTGAGGGCGCAAGCCTATCATTGAAGAAGTCGTTGAAGATGTTGCGACGACAACAGGCAATGACTTATGTTTCTGGAGACAGTAGTGCTTGTGCAATGCCTGGGCAGTTAGACATATCGTATGGCACATTTACATACTGGAAGGTTCTGCATTTTCTTTCCCTACAAGATCAGCCACAACCACCAGCTGCTAGCTACAGAGTGCTCTGAATAGGTTAAGTTTAATTACGATCACCTTCTAATATTATTTAGAAATGTCTCATTATTGTATTATTAACAAAACTTTTAGAAAGTAAAATAAAAATAAAGGTTTATAATTTTATATTTTATAAATAGTTTTACTTTTTACATAATTTCACACTTGATAAAAATATTCATTTTCATTTTCATTAAATTAAGTTTAGAGATCCCTTCTAATAACTCAGTAAAACAGTTTATTGTTTTAAATTCCTTAGATAATATTAAAGCTTTCTATTTGTGCTGTACATTGCATAGGATTATTAAATGTTAGGTTTTAAGAATTTAAAAGAAAAAAAATGAATAAAATATTCTTTTTATTGATAATTTCCAATTCCTTTATCTCATTTGAGATAGAAGTTCAACTAAGCAAGAAAACATTTTTTCTTCTGTCCTCATTATTGATTCTCCCAATCTTGTATATTCAGATCCCACTGTGAAATGGATAGACAGACTGTCATAGATAGCGCTTCAAACATTGGCGTGTACATCCATTACATACCCTAATCTCTTGTTTTCTCTCTCTTTTGTTTAAATGATCTTAAAAATCTCTACTGTATTGAGTTCACATAATAGCTACAATTTTTTTGGGGGGAGAGGGAGGAGATTGACGAAACTTGTAGGACATGTTATTGTGTCCCATATAACATAAAATATCGTAATAGCTATCTCAGAACGCTAGCTATCCAAATGGAGCCATTCAAAATGGCGCACTGTGTAGTATCTGATATAAAAAGTTGGCCAAAATGATTTTTTCCATTTTATCATTAAAAAATGACTTCTAATACAAATTAATTGCTATTATTAAACATCATAACACCAGAAAATAAATGTCAAACTACATTTATTAACTGAAAAAACGAATTTTCAAGGAGATAAAAAATTAACAGTCTCCTCTTTTTCAAGCTTTTTTTATAATAATAATAAATTGACGAGATTCTATTACAACAATGACCTTAAAATATTGACATTAACAGTTAAAAAACGTCAATACAATAATAATAAAAGTTCATAATCTACAATATAACAATCACACATTATTAATAATCACAAATTCTTATCAAACGAATACAAAAAAATTAGATGGATAATAGAAAGCCTATTAACACTTTAATTTTTCGATTATTACCTTTTTGTTAGAGGTTACAAATTTTTAGTTAATCATTTCTCTAGCCAATTTTACTAAATTTTCACTAACTTTAACTCCATCACATCTATTGAGATTTTTTTCTTTCGAATTTCGAATACATAGGCTTTCTATTGTCTTTCTAATTTTTGCATTTGTTTCATTATATAAAATGTTTACTTCACAATTGATACAATGTTGCTTGTCTTTACAGTGTTCAGCAATTTCAGATTTCTTTACTAATTTTTGTCTAATATAATATTCGTGTTCCCCCATGCGTTCTTGAACTGTTCTTTTGGTCTCCCCAAGATAGAACGAATCGCAATTCAGGCAATCTAATTTATAAACAACACCCATTTCAAACTTCTTGTCATTGCTATTTATCTTTTTACACAAAATATTTTTTAACTTATTTCTGAGCCATATGCATTAATTAATGCCATATGCATTATTAACCATACTTTGGTTCAAGATAAAGAATATTACACTGAATTGCAGGAAGACTCAACATTTCCCCTATATATTAAAGTAAAAAAATTAGTAACGGACATGAATAAGGATGGTGTTATCAGCTATAAACAAAGCCAAGAAATCATGAAGGAAGCTTGCAGGACCCCTACCTTGGAAGGAAGAGTAAAAAATCATAAAGACAACATGCCTCTGAGACCAGTAATTAATGCATATGGCTCACCGGTTTACAACTTGGCGAGATATGCAAATAAAATTGTAAAAAACTTCAAACTACCAAGAGAAGATATAATTGTTAAGAACTCAAAAGACTTAATTAATAAGATTGGACTTAATTAATAATACTAAGAAATTTTACATGTTTTCTCTAGATGTAGACAACATGTACACAAATATTCCTGTAAATGAAACTATGATGATTTTAGAAAGTTTAGCTTTTGAGAATAGGGAAGAATAGAAGAAACTAAAAATGGATTATGATGAATTGATAGAATTAGTAAAACTAATAACTGAGAACACATATTTTAAACACCAAGATAGGATTTTCAAACAAGTCAAAGGTTTCCCTATGGGGTCACCCTTGTCAGGGACATTGTGCAATATTTATATGAATTTTTTTGAACAAAAATTATTGAAAGATACTAAATTTAGAATGGAATATTACCGCTATGCGGATGATATACTTATATTATGGTTCGGAACAAAAAGACAATTTAAAAATTTTTTCAGTGACATTAACAAGAGACACAAAGACATACATTTCAAAATGGAAGAAGAAATCAATGACTCATTAAATTTTCTTGATCTGAAACTAATAAAAAAGGACAACAAAATAACAATGAAACATTACATTAAAGATTACAAAAGTGACCATATTTTAAAATTTGATTCTGGACACAATATGAAAATAAAAAGGAATATAATTGAGAATTATTTAATTAGAATTGATAATAATACCAGTAATGAAGAAGATTTTAATATAGGAGTAAGTGATATGAAATCAAAATTAAAAAAGAATGGTTGTACTGACAGATTCATAGATAGCTCAATAAGAAATTATAATAAATTTAAGATAAAAGAATTGGATAAATATAATGAAAATAGATTTTTCATTCCGTATCTGAATAAGAACAGCTGGAAATTAAAAGAAATTGGTAAAAGATATGGAATAAACTTAAATTTTGAATATAGAAATAAGTTAAAAAATATTTTGTGTAAAAAGATAAATAGCAATGACAAGAAGTTTGAAATGGGTGTTGTTTATAAATTGCGAATAATAGAACGAATTGCGATTCGTTCTATCTTGGGGAGACGAAAAGAACAGTTCAAGAACGCATGGGGGAACACGAATATTATATTAGACAAAAATTAGTAAAGGAATCTGAAATTGCTGAACACTGTAAAGACAAGCAACATTGTATCAATTGTGAAGTAAACATTTTATATAATGAAACAAATACAAAAATTAGAAAGACAATAGAAAGCCAATGTATTCGAAATTCGAAAGAAAAAAATCTCAATAGATGTGATGGAGTTAAAGTTAGTGAAAATTTAGTAAAATTGGCTAGAGAAATGATTAACTAAAAATTTGTAACCTCTAACAAAAAGGTAATAATCGAAAAATTAAAGTGTTAATAGGCTTTCTATTATCCATCTAATTTTTTTGTATTCGTTTGATAAGAATTTGTGATTATTAATAATGTGTGATTGTTATATTGTAGATTATGATCTTTTATTATTATTGTATTGACGTTTTTTAACTGTTAATGTCAATATTTTAAGGTCATTGTTGTAATAGAATCTCGTCAATTTATTATTATTATAAAAAAAGCTTGAAAAAGAGGAGACGGTTAATTTTTTATCTCCTTGAAAATTCGTTTTTTTAGTTAATAAATGTAGTTTGACATTTATTTTCTGGTGTTATGATGTTTAATAATATTTATTATAAAAGAGAAGATTTAAGGAAGAAGTATGGTTTGTTTGTATATAGTACAAATTAATTGCATTGAAATCATATGTAGCTTACTGAAAGTTTAATTATACATATAAAATAATCAAAATAATTATAAATTATGATACAAACTTCTAACATCATTAATATTCGTCGTCTGAATAGCCCTCTGAGTCTTTTTCCAAGTCTTCATGTTTCTTCATGTTTCGACAGAAGGATTTGTCGTTTGGGCATGTGATATATTTAGGGCTCAAAGAAAACATGGCCATTATCACGGTGAAATGAACGGTGTTTATTATGAGGAATGGTTTCTCGATCAGCTGGGATTATAGGCCTAATATCGACGCTCGGACACCGCTCTGAAAAATTCCTTGAGTCTGTTAAAAAACGGCCCTTTTCACGGTTACCAATTCTTTACGAGAGAGAATTAATTTGCTTTTCAATTTCAAATGAACTTATTTTCAGAATAAAGACTATATTTGTTTAAAAAAACATAACCTGACAATATCTCTTCAATATGTTTTTGCTGACATTTATTTGTTAATTGAAATTGGAATTGAAATACAGACCTAGGTAAAAATCAAGATCAAATCAGAAAGAATTTCCATTATAATTTTAATTTTTTAATAAATTTTATTTATAACAATTTATTTATATAACAATGAATTCAATTTTAAAAGAAGTTTTCATTTGTTTCTTTATCTTCGTTTTAAAGTATTGTAACTTACGATTTCTTTTAAAGTTATGAAAAGTTTGCATCTTTAATAATTTTAATTTCTATCATTTTTTCTTGAAATTGCTAAATATACAATAGAAATATATCATAGTAGGGGTAATGAAAATTCGTCTTGTTTACATAAGAAAAAGAATCATGTGGGCGCGGAGAGATACTTTCAGATGCTAAGTGTGACGCCTTTTGTATGATTTGCTCCCGTAACTATTCCTGTAATATGAGGTTAGATTTGCCCGGAGTGTAGTGATTTTATTAGGAGGAACATGGAATCGGCTCTCATCATCTAAATGCACTTTTGTTATATTGAGGGAATTTTCATTAAAAACAATGCTCAATTTGTCTACCTGTCAACCCCTGACGGACAATGATTCTTTCTATTAATGTTGATGTCTCAAATGGGGTCCTTTCTGGTGCCATGTCTTCTCTTGCATTACATATTCATTTTTAATTATATTTAAGTGGGAGTTTTATGTTATTTCTTTACTTGAAAAATACAGGAAACTTCCAGTTGAAATCCCTTGTGATTTTTTATTAAGTAAATTGTTTTATTGATTTCGTTATATGTTTGAGTAACGTTCTTTCATATGCTAACAAAATACACTAGTCTCTGCTGAGTGTGCAGCACTTGAGGATAAATTTTGAGGACTTCGTCAAGTCAAATGCTCGTAATTTAAATTGAATTGTAAATAACAATCGAACCAAACTTTATAAATAGTTTAAAAAGATATAAAAAGAAGAAATTAAGATTTCGTAAGTTCAGTTAAATATAGCAACTGTATTTATTATAATAAATAACTTATCTTTTGATTTCTGATATTCAAGAGTTATGGGAAACAGAAGATTTATGGTAAATCTTCAAAATAGTTTTTCATAAGACATTGATTTTTTTAAACATTATTTGTGATCCCCTTATAGAAGTTCCCTTATAGCAGCTAAAAAGAAATGATAAGAATTGCTTATGTAGTCATTTAATCAGTCATTAAAATTCAAGAAGATGTTTCATATGTTACAGTAAGATTTTCAAACATTGTTTTGAATTTATTAGGATTTTCCAAATTGTAAGATTCTGAGTCTACGAAAATTCTTCTTATAATTAATCATATATTCCAAGTAAAACCTATATTAGAACAATTCCTTGTTATTATCTGTGATATAGATACGCCGAAGTTGTTCGTTTTGTTTTAGTTAAGGATGGAACATTTTGGCTGCATCTGCGTAGCTGTGTATCAACAGCGGAAGACGGATAGGGACAGTTAATTAGTAATTTCTGTAAAAGAGGGGTTTAATGATGTGGGCATTCTTTTTTCCTAGCAATTGACACAAAGACGCAATTGACTTAAACTTTTCGATGCTTTTTTTATAACAATTATATCACATAATATTTCATCAAATAAAAGTTCCTACAGTTCCTTGCATTATTTAATAATGTGTTAGTCTATTGTGAATAAATTCTATCAGTAATTTTCACAGCAAATTCTTCTTCACTATAAGGTAAGTATTTCTGTACACCATGTATCCCTAATTTAAAATACATCTCCCATCTTATAATATTCTTCACTTTGAAAGTATCGACTTGATACTAAGGGGCCGACCATAAATTACGTGAGGTGTTTTTTTTTTTAAATTTGGACACCCCCTACCCCTTGGTGAGATTTGGTGAGATGTGTTGTGACCCTTCCTCCCTCAAGTGAGATTTCCATTATTTAAGTAAATTAATTGTCATTTAATTTGTTTTTTGAGAAACTTTAACTGAGGCTTCCATTATTTAAGTAAAGTAATTGTTATTTAATTTGTTTATTGAGAAACTTTAACTGAATCTTCCATTATTTAAGTAAAGTAATTGTTATTTAATTTGTTTTTTGAGAAACTTTAACTGAGGCTTCCATTATTTAAGTAAAGTAATTGTTACTTAATTTGTTTATTGAGAAACTTTAACTGAATCTTCCATTATTTAAGTAAAGTAATTGTTATTTAATTTGTTTTTTGAGAAACGTTAACTGAATCTTCCATTATTTAAGTGAAGTAATTGTCATTTAATTTTTTTTTGAGAAACTTTAACTGAATCTTCCATTATTTAAGTAAATTAATTGTTATTTAATTTGTTTTTTCAGAAACTTTAACTGAATCTTCCATTATTTAAGTACTCGCTTGCTGCGTCAGAACGTGATCTCCTGAAAGTTTTTAATAGTGTTCATTCTGCCATCCACTTCGAGTATGAGGGTGAAAATAATCAGTCTATTCTGTTTCTGGATGTCCGTATCACTTCTCATGAGGATCGGTTTCTTACACAGGTTTACAGAAAACCAACCGCTTCGGGTATCACTCTAAACTTTTGGTCCTTCTGTCCTCCAGCCTTCAAGGGGAATTTTGAGTCTATGGTTATCGAGGGAGGCTTTACCTTATCTAGCATCCAAATACTGTTCAAGCAAGAACTTCATGTCATTAGGAAAATACTGTTTGATAACGAATATCCTGCAGCATTCGTTAATTTTGTTATTAGGAGAAAAATAGTTTCCATTTATAACAACGATACCCCGAGGAATAGGATCGAACAAAAAAGATTTGTTTCGATTTGTTATCATCCCGAATGGTTTCCGGCTATTTCAAAGGTTCTCAGACCATTTAATATTCTGGTTACTTCACCTTGTCAACGTACAACGGAATCCATGTTCAACAGTCACAAGCCAGAAAAAAACATTATGCATAGAAAAGGTGTTATTTATTCTCTGCAGTGTCGTAAGTTTGGGTGCAGATACATAGGCGAAACCTTCTTTGGTCTAGAGATAAAAAGGATACGGCTTATGCTACTGTCCGTCATAGCAGCAGCACCAATCACTGCATAGAGTATCATAATCCTGTGATTCTCCCACTGGGCAAACCTTTTCCTGAGGAAGTGCAAAGAGTCGGTCCTCATTTCGGTTACAGATGACTGTTACAATGATGGCCTTTCCATCCGGAACATCAAGCAATATTCTCTGATGAAAAGGAAAAAAGAAGAAGAAAGAAAATCTAATCTCAATGTGTTTTTTATATTTTTTTTTATTTCTTTTATATTTCATTTCATTTTTATTTTTGGTTTATTAATTTCTTCTTGTTTTCACCTTCTCTTTGTTTTATTTCATTAGCTGTTTTTTTTTTGTTTTTAATCACCCTCTTCCTCCTTTTCTTTTCTATGTTTCTTTCTTTTCCTTGTTTCTTTTCTCTGTTCTTATTAACTTCAAGTGTCTCGCCTCCACCAGGCGGTGTGAAAAGACGTCTGTTTGTAAACAACGCCATGTGCTTGTGTTTACGGCTTATCCAACGGCCAGTGATCTCCGCTAGACGTTTCTTTCTTCCAGCCCGGCTCCCATTGCAGTTCGCAGGCACCAATGAAATGGTCAACCTTTTCCATTGTTCCGTTATGGTTTAAATAGAAGAGCTGTCTTTCGAACTATCTCTCCTGAGGAAGCCACGTCCTATTGTGGTGAAAGCTAGGCACTCCAATCATTCGAGGAGGTTGGGAATGGATTCGAAATCAACCTCCACTCAGCAGCAGAAATCTTGGGAAATAGCACCGAAATAGATAATTTTCTTTTCAAAGCTGAAAAGGATGCCCGGGTTGGGACATTACTGCCCAGTATGCCATCATTTCAGCTGAAGAGTGGTCTCCTTATTCAAATATCACAACCCTCAATGTTTGAAACATGCTTACAAATCACTAACGGGAATCAATTTGTTCATTTGAAACTTCCCATCTGGCGAAATTTACAATTAGCTCTACCGAGTTAACCATTTACACAATTTATTAGAGATAGGTAGGTGCTCCCAGTCGCTGAGCCGTCGCTCCTTGAAGAAGACGTTGAAATTATAGGAGAGCTTTCACCGGTGTTGAAGAGGCAAGAAGATGGAACTGTTACACCCTCAAAACATCTGCCGTGTTAATTCACAATTTGATACGTCAACATCAGATTTGGAGGCAATGTTCCATGCCGCCTAATGTATGTAAAACTTATAAGAGAAATGAATTCTTTTTGTATACATCTCAATAATAATAATAAAGAAAAAAAGAAAGACAATCCATTATCAGAGTGAGTAAATTCTTATCCTAAAAACATTATTTTATCAAAAACATTAAGTTAAATCGAAAAATAAAAGTTAAGTTTTTCACACTTTACGTAAAGAACTATTAAAAAATCGTAAGAATAACACATTTTACAATTGTATTTTTAGAATTAAAAAAAAAACAAAATTCATTTACAAAACATAAAAAAATGATATGTTACAATCATTGTAGTTAAAAGACATAAAAACATTTCATAAGATTCTTGCGATAAACACATACAGTTAAGAAAAGAATGATAAGAAAAAAAATCTCCACTAAACCAAGAGGTTCTTCATAGTGAAATAAATAAACTTTTTTTTCTAATTAAAAAAGAATAAAAAATAAAATTACATGTTCTTAAAGAAAAGATTCTGCTAACAATTTCTCGCAGTTTCAATTTTCTTAAAGAAACATCGCCAATCGATTCTCTTAAGAACCTCACTCAAGAACAGAAAAATAATTAATTTCGTTTTCTTAAAGAAAAGGTTCCACTCACAATTTCATGAACAGGTTCTTAACGCCCTACAGCAGTGCTCCCAAATGTCCTCATTCGCCCTAGTATATAAATTTTGTTCTGTAGCACCCTAAAAGTAGTATTCTCAAGAGCCAGTTTGATCCACATCGCCCTCTTCCTTCACATCATTTCAAGAAGTTTGATATATTACAACCCATGAGTCCTTAACGCGCTATACCAGTGTTCCCAAACAACTTCATTCAAATTTTTTACACCCTTTGTTTTGTTTCAAAGTCATGAAATATGCTAATTAACGTCCTCATCCACGTAATAATAAGAAGTGTGATATACTACAACCCATTAGTCCTTAACGTCCAACTACAGTGCTGTAAATGTAAACATATAGAAAAAATTTCAAAGAATCAGATACTGAATATTGATAAATAATTCGGGACTTTAAAGGGAATTTTACGAATTTATTAGAGCACCTGAATGGACAAGATATAAAGATTTTTTTTATCATGTTTTAGAAAAGAAAAAAATATGCGAATTATAAAGTGAAAAGAGATATTAGAAAACAAAATTACTACATAAAATATACAAATGTAATTGATAATAAATTTATAGAAGAAAATGAGATAAAGTATTAGTAAAATAAAAAAAAAACAATAAAAGATCTATGAACTGATGGGATCTGAAAAACTTACAATGCAATAAATAAGAGTTGATTCAAATTGTTTTGATTGCGAATATGGGAATTCAATAAATTGAGATGAATAGAACGAAATATTATCCATTTCTTCAAAAAGGGAGAATAAAAAACTTCCGAAAAATTATAGAGGAATAACCCTTTTAAATACTACATTCAAATTTTTAAGAGATAATTAAAAATAATATAGGGAAGCGGAATTTCGAAAAATAATACTTTAGAAGAAAATCAGGCAAGTTTTAGCAAAAGGATATTCAACCCACGATAATATCTTCATATTAAACTAGCGAACCTGTGATCGCATATACTTCGAATGAACGGCATTTAAGTTGAGTTCATTGCAGTGTCCAAACTTGGGATTGATGTTTCGCAACAACATTGTTAGAGATCCAATGTTCAAGGACAAACGATGTTGAGAAATACCACTGAGATTCAATGAGTTCAGATACTCAGGTGTGTAGAGATTTTCGGGTTGTGGATAATCAGAAGTGTCAATTTTATTCTCACTGCAATACTCTCTAGTCTCTCCTTGTATTCTTCGACTTATCAATCGATTGATCTTATCGATACTCTCGATCTTCGGTGTTAAAATTTTTCTATTAGCTGGTTGAATTATTCTATTTCGCAGCAAAGATTATCAGGCAATGATATAATTCCTTCTTTACGTGGTTCTTGATTGTCTCCTATTCGAGCAAATATTCGGCAAAAATTCTCTGATTCTGGTCATCTTGGTTGATGAGCCTTATATTTATCGAGCGTTTCTTGACTTTGATGTGATTCCAGGTTACTGAGTTACAAATATTTTTTTCAGTATTCTATCTAACAGAAATACTGCTTCTTTATTTCTTGACTCTTTTCTTTTATTCCAATTGATACGTTTCAGTGGTTTTTGAGTTACAAATAGTGATTTTTCAGTATTCTACCTAACAGAAATACTGCTTCTTTCTTTTTTGTCTGTCGTTTTTTATTCGAATGATACTTTTTAACGGTTTTTGAGTTACAAATAGTGATTTTTCAGCATTCTATCTAATAGAAATACTGCTTCTTTCTTTTTCTGACTTTCTTTATTTATTTCATATGTTACCTTTCAGTGGTTTTTGAGTTATAGACAGTTATGGTTTTTGAGTTACAAATAGTGATGGTTTTTGAGTTAAAAAAAGTGATTTTTCCGTAGTCTATCTAATAGAAATAGTGCTTTTTTTATTCTTATATTTTTTTCATTGTAGTTGATACTTTTCAGTGGTTTTTGATTTACAAAAATTGATGGTTTTTGAGTTACAAATAGTGATTTATCAGTATTCTAACTATAGAAATAGTGCTTCTTTCTTTCTTGCCTCTTTTTTCTGTATTCCAACATCTCCCATGTACACTCACTTGTTTTTAAATATCACATACAATTTTGTTAAGTAAGAATATTTAAAATATTGCAGCGTTTCGGCGATTATAGTTCTAATTGTCATTTTCAATTTACAAACAAACTGACGGATGGGAAATAAAAAAATTATCTTGAGATTTAAAAAAAAAATTGATTACCTATTGATGGGGGGAAGGGGAAGGACAGATAAGTCAAAATACAATATAAAGAGTGATGTATTGGGTGATTGCAAATGTTCTACCCGTTTTTGGATATGGAAATTTGCAAATTGAACTGCCCTCACACATGACATTGTAATGACGCAAATCGTCTGCCAATCAAACGTGTGGATGCCTCACAAATAAATGCATCGTGTTTCACAAAGTTAATCATCTTGAAAAAAATATCAGAGGGTGTAACATGGAAAGCGAGAAGGAGCATATAAGACTTTGTTTGTTATACGAGTTCGATAAAAAGAGTACAGCAGCCGCAGCATGTCGCAATGTTTGACAAGTTTATGGGTAGGATGCAATAGACGAAAGCACATGTCATCCATGGTTTCGTAAATTTAGGGAAGGAGATAGAAGCTGCCAAAATCAGGCTAGGAGTGGACGGGCATTACACGTTGGTGAGGACGATATTGACCAAGCCATAAGGAACAGCCCGAACCCAACCGTTCAAGAATTAGCGGAGACCTTCAAGGTACACCGGACAACGGTCGGGAGACGGCTGGTTAAGTTGGGTTTTACGAGAAAGTTGGATAGTTGGGTTCCACATAACCTGACAGCTAATCAACGGAATGACCGAACCGCCACCTGTCTTTCCTTGCTTTCCCGTTACAAAAATGATCCATTCTTGACACGAATTGTGACAGCAGATGAGAAATGGGTTATGTACCGTAACGTAAAGCGTCGTAGGACTGTGTGTCGCCCTTCTAATCTGCCTGCATCGACTTCGAAAGCTGAACTTCATCAAAAGAAGGTATTATTGAGTGTGTGGTGGGATGTGCAGGGAATAATTCATTGGGAGGTCCTGCCACTCAACCAAACCATCCTGCCTTCTACCGTCTACAGTTAGACAGGCTGCATTCAAATTAGGTAGCAAAGCGGCCAGGTCTCATCAATCGTCGCGGTGTTATCCTTCATCAGGATAACGTCAGGCCACATGCTGCTGTCATCACTCGCCAAAAGTTACTGGGCTTTGGTTTGGAAGTTTTACGCCACCCTCTCTATTCTACTGACTTGGTACCAACTGACTATCACCTATTTCGTGCGTTGAACAATTTCTTCAGTCAGAAAATCTTTGATGATCTTGATGCTGTGAAAACTGCCATTCAATACTTTTTTGACTCGAAACCACCGGAATTTTACCGCCGTGGGATTCATCTCCTACCTGAAAGATGGCAAGAGGACCTAGATAGCAATGGGGATTATGCACAATAATAGGTACTGTTCATTTTATTTCCTCATCTTTATGGGTAATGAAAACGGATAGAACTTTTGCACTCATCCAATAGTTCCCACGGTCTAATGCAGTGGTCCCCAACCTTTTAATCGCAGGGAACCAGTCAACGTTTGATAATTTTACCGCGGCCCTGGGATTGGGGGAGACATTGATGTTAGATTGTTTTGATGTAATAATTATAATTTAATTGTATTTAAACATGCCTTCAAAATGCAATATAGTTGAACCAAAAAATAAATATAAAGTGATTTAACATTTTAACTCACCAGAATGCTAAAATCAATGGGAACCCTGAGCTTATTTCTGTGCAACGAGACGGTTCCATCTGGGGGTAATAGGAGACAATGACATCGGAAGTGTGTTGCTTATGTCCAGTTTATTCCGTTGTTTTGTTTTGGTTGCTGCCACTGCAGAAAACCCCGCTTCACACAGATAGGATGTCGGAAATGGCAATAGGGATTTAAGTGCTATGGGGCAATCTCAGGGTATTCCGCCATGACTTTAATCCAGAACACCGGCAGAGTTGTTGTCTCGAACATAGCTTTAAGGCCGTCATTATTTGCAATCTCCAGCAGTCTTCTTCTTGCACAGACAGGCGAGGTTCGCCTTGTTTGTTGACAAATGGGTGGCGGATCCATTCCTTATCAGATTGTGGGTCCTTTGTGGTTGAGAAGTAGTGCTCGAACTCTTTTAAAAGCAAAGGGAGAATGAACGCTCAGGCTCAGTCTCGCCTAAAATCCCCGCTAATGTCTGAAACATGACCAAAATGCCTCTGTTCACGTGCCGTCCCCACAACTCCAGTTTGGCTTTAAATGTAGCTACTTTGTCTGCCAACTTAAAAACAGTTGTCATTTTTCCCTGAAGGGACAGATTGAGTTCATTGAACAGGCTGAATATGTCACACAGGTAAGCCAGTGGTGACTTTTTTTCTGAGACAAATCTTTGCAATGGCTCTCGTAATTCAAATACTCTGGTTAGCGATTTTCCTCTGGATATCCATCTTATTTCTGTGTACAAGAGAAGACATCTGTGTTCTGCGTCCATCTCCTCACAAAGCTGCTCAATTAGGCGCGAGTTAAGGGGTGTGCTTTGATGTGGTTAATAACTTTAACGACATCAATCCGGTGACATTTTTCGGCTTCCCAGCATTTACCTGTGAATGATACAATGCGAAGATTCACTCTCTGGTGCAACCTCCTTAATGCGAGCAGTGAAACCAGACAGTCGTCCAGTCATGGCAGCAGCTCCGTCTGTGCATATGCCGACACAAAAGGACCATTTTAGTTCTACTGATATATAACCATCCAGTGACTTGAACAGTTCTGCTCCTGTGGTGTTGGTTGGCAAAGATTCGTCAACCTGGAGTGCGTACCAAGCTGATGTAGTCTTTTACTAACAATTGTGTCTCAATGTCTTCGGCTATTTCCTCAATGTGCCTAGCCACAGTGCTAGCCGACAATGGCACATGTGCTATCTCTTTCTCAGCAGCCTCTCCTAGAAGTTCACGGCAAATGTCTTTAGTAGAGCGCAAGTCCAATTCTTTACCGATATTGAATGGGTTTTTATCCTTAGCAATACGGTTATCTACCAAATATGATGCTCTCAGTGCATTCGCCTTTATTGATGTGATGGCCCTCAGAAATTTCTTCTGTCCTTCGTGTTCCATTTTTTTTCTATCAAAATACTCCAGGGGTTTGTCTTTTAATCCAGGGTGATTGGCGTTCAAGTGGCGAAGCAATTTTGAAGGTTTCGTTGTCTCATTAAAGAGCCGGTCGCCGCAAACTATGCAGAGCGGGGTTGGTGTATGGGAATCACCTGTCCCAATAAATCCATATTTCAAATAGGACTCGTGGTATTGTCTGTTAAAAGTTTTATGTTTCTTTGATATTGAAGGTTCTTCTTCTGTTTCTTCACTGGGCCTTTTCTTTTTCCCAAGGAAACTGTCTAACGACGTCTGTTTCGTATTCAGTTTTGCTAATTTGTGGGCTAAATTTGAGCAAACACAATATACACATACAAGTACCGGTGAACAGAGAGAAGAGCGATACACACCTTCTCTCCACCAAAGCTACAATGCCACTGCCGCTTGCAGCCGCTCAGCTCCCGATATCATGATATTTTGCGCATGTGCAAATATTGTCGATAAGGCAGTCGCTAAAACCAGTTTCTGGTTGCCTCTGTTTGAAGGTTGTTAAAATAAAATAAAATAAAAATAGTGTATATAAATGCTATATTAATATTTGAGTTAATAATTCTTTTTAAATTGATAAACATTTAGACATGTTGCAATATTTCCGTTACTGGTTTAAATAATTAATTAATACATATTTGGGTGTAACAAGGAATGTGCGAGAAGAGTAATAATGTAGCCTGTACACCTGTATACTTGGATAAAGAT
>JAFIDM010053646.1:2828-24949 GCA_023159025.1 Thereuonema tuberculata | reverse complement strand
GCTTCTAGATCCAAGGGTTTGGGGTGGGCGTTGATGAGTCAGTCAGTCAGTGAGTCAGGACTTTTCTTTTTATATATGTAGATTTTCATGAATTTTGTTTTGTTAACATCATTGATTAGTTCTTTATAGATTATATTTGGATCTGTTATTTTCTCATTTTCAACTCTTATCCAATTCGTTCTTTACATATTTTTCCTGGTGTTTTGATATCATTTTTATTTATGAAAGTAAGATCAATATTTGTTTTCGTATTTCCATGAATTGTACAGTTGTTTCTTGTTGTTCCGTAAAGACGATTTTTGAAATCTTTATTGCACATAAGTTTTACGTATTCTGTACTGCATTGTTTTTATTCATTTTGAAAATATCTGTATTTACGACGCCAATCAGTCTAGTTGGACAGTTGTTTAATATATTTTCATTTTTTATGAATAGCTTCTCTATTTTAGTTATATTTTAGTAATTTGTAATTTAACATTTTGCTTATAGAATGACAGACAGAATAACGTTTTTATTATATACGTTTTTATAATATATAATAATGATAGCCGGATACCGTCGCTTCGCTCCGGAACCCTTGCATACATAGCATTCAAAAAACAAACTTTATTTATTTAGCAAATTAATGTTGCGATCGTCGGAGAATATATAACTTCCCAGCCCGTTGTGGCTTCTCCGAATAACTCGGATGTATTGCGGGTCGGCGTCACACACCGAAAATTCACATTTTTGCATGTATCTTGCAAACGCTGAAGCGTTTGTGAATAAGTGATACATCGTTCGATAGAACTTTCAAATACCAACATTTTCTCAATATAATGTTCTCTTCCATCTTTTATACTTTTCGTTTAAATTGAGAAAAATTCAAAATTTGACCCTTTAAAAGGCGCCATCTTGGAAACCAAAAACTTTTTTCGAAAGATTTTTGTAGCATTTTGTTTGTCTTACAAAGATCTACATTTTATCCATTTACATGACCAATCTATCTCTTATAGTTTGGTCACAAAACTGGAAAAACGTAAAGTCTTATGACAGACAGAATAACGCTTTTATATAATATAACTAGCAGCAAAGCCTGTCGGCTGACAGAGATAAAAAAATTTGAAAATTCATTTTATTATCAACTATCAAATAGAAAGTAAATGTAATGTAAATACTGTGCTGACTTGTGAACGAAGCTTCTACCGCAAAAATGGTTTTGAGTTTTGAAATCAGCGTAAACAATTGAGTAAGTATGCCAAATTTCATTCAAATGGATGCAGTGGCTACAAAATTATTTGGTTTAGAACGTATGTTTTGTTAGAATTTCAGTTGTCGAGGTCAGTTCCTAAGAATAAATTTTCATGGAAACAACATGGAATGACACAATGAACTAGTATTTTCATCCAATTTGAGTACTTTTGATTCAATGATACCATTGAGAACCGTTGGATCTATCTTAATAGCTTAATTATATCGAGTTACAGACAGACAGACGAACTTAGCCAATTTATCTATATAAATATATATATATATATATATGTTTCGATTGATGATTTTATTGGAATTTTTTTTTAATGTTTATCAGACCTATTTATGTGTACTTCTTACCTGTACACCTGTAATATAGGTTCTGAGAGTTTAATCCAAAAGATCATTTTCCATCCAAAAAGAAAAACCAACCATATCTAAAGTTTAATCTATATTACTAAAATCTTTTATTTCTCTGTGTCTGTCTGTCTGTCTTTCTATCTTGCTGTCCGGCACAATTTTCTGTGAGAATGGAAAATAGAAAGATTTTTTACAATGAAACATCCGCGACAGGAATTGAACCTGCAATCTTCTGATCGAAGTCAGATGTCTTATCCATTAGGCCATAGGGACTACAACTCTCTTCATATTGTTTTTTTTTTACTTATATCTCCTTTCCTTTCATCCATCAATAATGAATGTATTCAATCTTTTTTTTGAATCTCAAGATTGTTTATTTATTTCCCATCCGTCAGTTTATTTGTAATTCGAAACTGACAATTAGAACTATAATTGCCGAAACGTTGCAACATTTTAAATATTCTTACTTAACCAAATTCTATGTGATATTGAAAAAATGTGCGTGTACACGGCAGATGTTGGAGTAAAGAAAACACAGTCAAGAAAGAAAGAAGCACCCTTTTTATGAGATAGATTACTGAAAAACACTATTTGTAACTCAAATACCTGGAATCACGTCAAAGGTAAGAACTTACCAAAAACGAGATTGTCGATAACATCAATCGAGTGATAAGTCAAAGAATACAAGGTGAGACTAGAGAGTATTTAAGTGAGAATAAAATTGATACTTCTAATAATCCACAACACTAACATCTCTATCTGCCTGAATATCTGAACTCATTGAATCTCAGCGATATTCCTCAACATCGTTTGTCATTGAAGATTGGATCTCTAGTAATGTTGTTGCAAAAAATCAATCCCAAGTTTGGATACTGCAACGGAACTCAACTTAAATGCCGTTCATTCGATAACGATCTCATAGGAGCCGAAATTATAACAGGAACTCACAAAGGAGATTTTGTTTTCATCCATAGGATGTCTATGAAACCAAACGATAATCTACTTCTATTCACTTTCACGAAAAAGCAATTTCCGATCAGGCCTTCTTACATGATGTTTATCAATTAAGATCAAGGACAGACTTTAAATAAAGTTGCCATCTATTTGGAGAACGTTGTCTTCACTCACGCACAACTTTATGCCTTTGAGTCACAAGTCATCAGAATTTGGTTATCTTCAGTCGAAAGAATAGTCACAATCAATTCGTCGCCAAGAATTTCGTATACAAGCTACAATCTTCATTCATCATCTATATTAACAAACATCCATCTCAACATATCTCTTCTTCAAATATCTATATCAATCAATTTGCACACGGGTAATGGTTGTAATTAAGAAAAGAGATTCAAGAAAGAAAGAAGCACTATTTCTATAAGATAGAATACTTCCAAATTCTTCTTTTAACTTCTTCCTTTTCATCTTTGTTTATTAAACAAGAAAACACCATATCTCTATATCACGTAGTTTATTTAAAAACTTTTCCGAATTTTCGGGATGATAATACGCCATCGCTTCTTCAAGCGAAATGAACAATAAATTAGTTCTTTGGAATAACCAAAAATCCAAATTAGTGATAAACATGAACACATGTTGAAACAATTCACAATTGTTTTTACAATATGAAATAGCAATTTTGCTTTTTCATTACTTTACAATTTTTGAAAAACAAATATTTAACAATAAATCCAAATGAACTAACAACATAATAACACATTAGATAAATCAATTCTTGTTTACAATAAGATAACTCAGATATTTTGAATCCATTAATTTAACTAACAATCCAATAATCAAAAAATATTTCAATAATGAAATTCATCAATATTAACCACTTTTTTACATCTTTTTAATTAAGTCTTTTACTAATATAATCGTAGAAGGGTCTACTTTAGCCCCTTCATATCTAGTAAAATTACTTCCTTTTGTACATTTTATTATACAACTTTCTAATATTTTTCTTATTCTTAAATCTGTTTCCTTATATAAAATTTTGACATAGTCCTTCATAACATATCCTTTTTTGATACAATGTTCTGCAATATCTGAGACGTCCTTATTGGCATTTTTTAAGGCAGTAACGTGCTCAGACATGAGCTCTGTCATAGTTCTTTTAGTCTCCCCTATATAAAATTCGCCACACGTTCTACAGTCCATCTATATACTATTCCCATTTCATATTGCCCATCCCTTTCATTTATTTTTTTACATAACAAATTTTTAATTTTGTATTGGTATTTACGATCTTCATTCATCATCTATATTAACAAACATCCATCTCAACATATCTCTTCTTCAAATATCTACATCAATCAATTTGCACACGGGTAATGGTTGTAATTAAGAAAAGAGATTCAAGAAAGAAAGAAGCACTATTTCTATAAGATAGAATACTGAAAAATCACTATTTGTAACTTAAATACCAATGGTCTTTGTAACTCAAAAACCATTGAAAAGTATATCTATATTACTAAAAGCTTTTATTTCTCTGTCTGTCTGGAGCAATTGTTGTAATTTGTGAAAATAGAAATAATTTCTACAAATTCACTACGGTAATCGAACATGAAACCATCTGCTCCGAAGTTAGACGCCTTAGCCATTAGACCACGATGACTCCATTCTAATCTCCATAAAAAATAAAAATATATCATAGATATATGATTCACACGCTGGTTCTAAAAGCAGTCGTGGATTGACAGAATATAAACATCAGAAATTAAATTTAAAATAAACTTTAAAAAAAATTTAGTTTTTGTTTACTTGATGCAATTTTTGTGTGTGTGCTTTTTTAATAAATAAAAAGTTGTTTTCCGTTACATATGCGGAGGCTTCCGGAGCGAAGCGACGGGTAGCCGACTAGTTTATCTAAAGAATAATTATTATTTTTGACTCATAACGCCGAAAGGCATTTAAAACTCATCTTTGTATAATCTAAATACTGCGCTAACTTGTGAACAAAGCTTGTACGGCAAAAATGGTTTTGAGTTTCAAAATCAGCGTAAAAAGCTGAGTAAGTATGCCAAATTTCATTAAAATCGGTGCAGAGGTAACAAAATTATTTGGTTTTGAACGTATGTTTTGTTAGAATTTCAGATAAAATTTCACGGAAACAACATGGAATGAAACAATGAACTAATATTTAATCGAATTTGAGTACCCTTGATTCAATGGAAACATTGAGAACCTTGGATCCATCTTAATAGCTTAATTATATCGAGTTACAGACAGACAGACGAACTTGGCCAATTAGATAAGTTGATTTTATTTATTTTCTTTCTCTTCGATTTCTTATATCAAAAAATAGCTTATCGACATTAGTTGCAATCTGATATTTAATATTCTTGAAAACCGAAAATAAAAATACAGTTAATTGATATATTTCTAATTTTCTATTTCCATTTCCACTAAAAATAATTTTTTAAATAATTAAAGAGATTAAGTGATTAATAATCTTTCTTTTGATCAATTAATTAAGTTTTTATATTTCATATTTATTATTATTACCATTATATTTTACTTCCTAAAATGACCGACTTCCTAACAAAGCTCTATGGAAAGAACGACCAACCAATTGGAAAACCCAGAGAAGTGCCCAAAAGAAAACTTGGATTGGAATCATCAAGGAAGACTTGAAGAGCCTTCACATATCACTAGATGAAGCCAAAGTACTTGCTGCAAACCGCCATGATTGGAGGAAGATCATTCGCAAAGTTCAATGTTCAAAGGCACCCACAGCAGCATACTGGTTGAGAGGAAAACCCCCACCACCCGCCAGCTAGGGACAATGATGATGATGATGATGATGATATTTTACTTATTTAATGGTAATTGTTAAGTTCTAATTAACGAATTAATTTTAGAAAACTACATTGTTAATAAAATACCAACAGACAATTTCAAAATAAAATTTAGTTGATAAACATATGAGTCAAAATCACCAAGGTCGCAAATTTGGTTTCCACACTATTTTTCCCAATAAAAGCTTGGAATATTTGGGTTACAATTACCTGTAACTATTAGTTTTGGTTAGTTTTATATAAACCCTTTATTGTTTTTTGGAAAATGATGTTAGTATACACATTTTTTATCATGAAACTAGTGAAAAAGTCATTTTGGGAACGCGTCCCAATACGAAATTCCTTATTAGAAATGTTCATAAAATAATAAAATACTTATTTTAAAATTAAATTGTCAATTAAATTTGATACATTTGTATGTTATTGTCATAATCTCATTATAATTCAAAGAAAATTTAAGTAACTTTATATTGTAATCTGACATATAACTTCGTCCGGCAGCTTCTACGTCATTTCGTGAACGCACTCTATTTTATCAAAATAGTAGTACACAGCTACATCATATGAGGTGCTACTATGCAGTCACATGGTGTAATCTCATGGGTGAAAACAGCATTCGATTGTTTTGTGGTGGTTTTTAATTAATTTAGTCGGCAGGTTCATTTCAGTTTATTATTTTGGTACCGTACATCAATAGAGCATCATTACGGGAACGCCCCCAACTCATTAATCTAATGATAAGTGAAGATAATTAGTCGTAAATCCATTAAAAAATAATGTTAAATTGTCGCTGGTGTGACATGATAGCGTCCAAAATGGCCGACGACTATTTAAAACAATACGAAACGTCGAAACGTCATTCCGGGAACAGTCATTTCGGGAACGCTTTTGGAAATGACGCGCGTTCCCGGAATGACTATGTTCCCGTGATGATGCTTTTGCTAATATTTAACCGTTGTTTTGTTTCGTGAATTTACCTTAATTTAACGAACAAATGCCTTTTATAAATTGTAATTGTGATTGGAATGAGTATAAATTCTACAAAATTTAAGAAATTTTCTTTTGGCATTTGCTGTAATACTTTTTATATTGTTTTGTTTTAGATTTTACATAGAAACATGGAGTCTGAAGAAGTAAATAAGAATTAAAAAAATTCTTCCAAAAAAATAATCAATAAAAATAGCGTCGCTTATGTAAAACAATGTGAAAAAGCAAATGCGAGAAAACGTTTTGATATAGAGATAGAACCTGTTGAATACATGTTACCGACACCCCAAGAGCTCAAGCAAATAGAGAATTTGAAACCTAGAAAAAGTATTTATCATGAGGTATACAGCTCATCTACTTCTGAAGATGAATATCTAATAACAGTGCGTCATAAAAAAGAACAAGAACGAGATACGGGCGAGATACGGGTGCTGGCACATCTTATGCAGAAGATAAAGAAAATATCCATCCTAACAAAATAATATCTGGATCATTTTTATTGATTAATGTTCCAACGAAAAATAAGAATGTGTTCTACAGATATGTTGCTATCGCTGGAACTTGTGTAGACGATGAAGGAGAAATAAAGGTGACATTCTTAAAATCTCTGTGTAACAATGCTAGAGACTTTAAAGTTGACCATAAAGATATATCCTACGTTACATATAAGCAAGTCTTACAAATTCTTCCTAAGCCTCAGTCAATAAAAGTAGCAGGACACAACGTATGCTATCATTTTAATAATGACGTGGATATTTATGAGAAGTTTTAGCTGATTTTATTATTACTTAATTATTTCATGCACTGTTTATGCTCTATGAGTTTGTTTTATTTATTTTATTTTATTTTATTTTATTTTACGATAAAAATTATCAGTGACTGCTTAAGTTCGTGATGTAATGTCATTTCATTTTGTTTAAAATAATCCAGTAACCCTTAGAATTATTGATATTATCTAAAAGTTTTCATTGTATGATACTTGCAGTGCGTGTTATTACATTAACTCACTGCAAAAGTTGATTTTTAATATAGTTTATAATTCTTTATATGTTTGTTGTAAATTTAATTATTTTAAACTCGCAAAATAAAGTTCTCAATTACTCATATGATGTTTATTTCATAATAACAATCATGAACTATGTCATTTAGGAACACTTTTGTCATTTCGTGAAGGTCGCAATCATTCCGGGAACGTTTCGTCATTTCAGGGAACGTCATAAAAATATTATTATTAAATTCCAGGTTTAATTTATCTGCTTCATTTATTATTAAAATTAAATACTATAGCAAATAATTTCCTAGAAAAAATGAAAATAACTAAACTGAAACCAAAGATTACAAAAAAAAGAACTTTCATCTCAGAAACGTAAGAAGTGCTTCAGAAATGTTAAGATTTATTAAAATACTATAATTTAAGACAACCTGGAGTGCAGCTGAAAAATATTTTTTATTTAATATTTACTAGATATCGTATTTCAAAAGTGAGTAGTATCAATTTTGTATTTTAAACAAATATATCCAAATTGTAAAATACGTTCCCTGAATGATTTTTACAACGCCCAGTCTCTTTGGAAATAAGATAAATCATTAAAATGTGAAATTTGTGCGCGCTTCTTTTACATAGTAGCTACTGATATTACAGTGTATAATACAAGTTCATTTTTAGATTTCTTTGAAGTAATAATTTTCATAGAAATTTCCATTGCGAAATTCGCCACCTTGGTGATTTTGACCCATATGTATGTTGATGAGGGGCTTCCGCACAAGAGCCCGAAAGCTTAATACTAAGTATTTTAACTTTTTATGCTAAAATTTTATATTTAAATTGTTTGTTGGCATTTTATTAATTTATTCATTTTATTTCACACATGTTAAAAAAGTTTTAAAACTAGATTATATTCATGTAAAATAAGAATTATATCAACTGAAGGTTTTTATCGCAACAAAGTACTGCTTGTCCAGGACAACTTGAGCCTTAGCCACGCCTCTTCAAACGAAGAAGACATTTCCCAATAGGGGTGAGGGTTATAAAAGAAAAATTTGGGAAAAAAAAAAACAAGATTAGAAAAAAAATTTTTTAAATATTTACTATTAAAGAAAAGAATTATCTATAAAATAATTATGAATAACATTTATATTGTAAATACGGGAAAAAAAATCAAAATAATGAAAAAATAACTAGACACAATTGGTTAAAAATCTTTCAAATCAATAAAATCAATAATTTGGTCTAAGATTGGAAAACTATATAAAATATAAATTATTCAGTCGAATTAATTGGGAAAAATATAATTCTGAAGTACTAAAATGTTAAAACTTTATTAATACATAATAATTATGTATTATTTATTATTATGCTGACATAATTGATGAGAATATTACTCTAAATTTTTAATTTTTGTTAAGTTTCTTTTCTTTTGCATTAGATAATTAACTATTAGTTTATTGTTAATAATTATATATTAATCTATCGGCACCTACATTACAGGTATTCTTTATTTTTAAATACCTAATAGGATTGGCGAACAGTAAAAAAAGTCAAGAATTAGTGTTTGTACTTTCGTTAAAAACCGTTACGATCTTTCATTATTAAAAATTTAAATCGTCGCCTGCAATATTGTTGATTATTCTAACAATTTTATTTTGGTGTTTTGATTGACTATTATTATTATAAACAATATTATATTATTTTAGTTTTGTTTTCATTTCCATTAAATCAAAACTTGCATTGTAATTCATGCAGTTATTATTATTGTCAATCTAATTCTATTTTTAATCTTTTAGTACAAGTGCCAATGTTCTTAATTTGGATATTTGTAAATGTTCTGTGGAACTTTACGGAATTGTTTTTAAACAAGTTTTGCTTTTTTTTTTTAACTGTCAGCAGTTAATTGTTAAATAAAACCTTATTACCATGAAGTGTATATATTTATTACTTACATTAATTAATATAATTTATATATAATTACGATTTTTCATAATTTAAATAATGAAAAGAGCAAAAAACAAAGGCACAATGCAAATAACAAGAGAGGAAAGGATTCGCACCCTGAGTTTGCCATCGGCAAATTTACGGCATATTGCTATTTTAAATGCCTTTATTAAACTCCTCCCGTGCCTAGCCATGTGCAGGCCAAGGAATAAATGTATCATTTATTGATACTTATTAATTGTTAGGATTTCGAAGGGGAGGGGTCCCATACTCGAGAGCGAGAACTGGGATTACGGCCCCAACGCACCTTTCTGAGTTTGTCACCGGGGAAGTTTGGCTGGCTGATGAGTCCTAAAGAGGACGAAACGGCCCGTCCCAGTCTCTTCCCGATGGCAAACTCAGGGTGCGAATCCTTTCCTCTCTTGTTATTTGCATTGTGCCTTTGTTTTTTGCTCTTTTCATTGATTCACCAGGCACGTAAAATCTCTTCTTCTATAATTTAAATAAATAAGAAACAGTATAAATATAACAGTTCTTAAACAGCAAATCAGTTTTATACATCGTTACAGTTAAAATATAACATGGTTATTATTATATGTAAGAAAAATAGATATATAATGTAGTATTTTATATCATAAATTCCTCTGTTATAACCAAGAAACAAAATCTGTGCATTTCCCCTGAAAATGGAAAACTATCACACTGACCCCCTCAAATGATGACTTGGACTCTTCGCCTACCACGTGACATAGGCGTGGCTAACAAGTAAGGCTCAAGATATCGTGGACAAGCAGTACTGCAAGAACTGCAGAATTAGAAAACACAGAGTATGAATAAGAAAATGATTATATAATTATAAAACGGACGTCTATAACAAACCCCCGTATTCCGGTAACTAAGGGAATAAAAATCAATTTCCAAATACACAATAAGCCTCTAGAACAGTGGTCCCCAACCTTTTTATCGCCGCGGACCGGTCAACGTTTGATAATTTTACCGCGGCCCGGGGGGGGGGGAGACGTGATTTTAGATTGTTTTGATTTAATAATTATAATTTAATTGTATTTAAACAGGCCTTCAAAATGAAATATAGTTAAACCAAAATAAGAATATAAAGGATTTAATATTTTAACTCACCAGAACGCTAAATCAATAGGAATCGTGAGCTTGTTTCTCTGCAACGAGACAGTTCCATCTGGGGGTAATCGGAGACAACAACACCGGAAGTGTGTTGCTTATGTCCAGTTTATTCCGTTGTTTTGTTTTGGTTGCTCCCACTGCAGAAAACCCCGCTTCACACAGATAGGATGTCGAAAATGGCAATAAGGATTTAAGTGCTGTGGCGGCAATCTCAGTGTATTCCCGCCATGACTTTAATCCAGAACATCGGCAGAGTTGTTGTCTCGAACGTAGCTTTAAGGCCGTCGTCATTTGCAATCTCTAGCAGTCTCCTTCTTGCACAGACAGGCTAGATACACCTGGTTTGTTGACAAATGGGTCGTTCATCCATTCCTTACCAGTTCGTGGGTCTTTTGTGGTTGGGAAGTAGCGCTCGAACTCTTTTAAAAGCAAAGACAGGTGATCGTGCACCAACTGGGAGAAAGAATGCTCAGGCTCAGTCTCGCCTAAAATCCCCGCTAATATCTGAAACATGTCCAAAATGCCTCTGTTCACGCGCCGTCCCCACAACTCCAGTTTGGCTTTAAATGCAGCTACTTTGTCTGCCAACTTGAAAACAGTTGTCATTTTTCCTCTACGGGAGAGATTGAATTCATTGATCAAGCTAAATATGTCACACAGGTAAGCCAGTTTTGCGACCCACACCTTGTCACTGAAATGTGCTGCCAGCGGTGACTTCTTTTCTGAGAGAAATCTTTGCAATGGCTCTCGTAATTCAAATACTCTCGTTAGCGATTTTCCTCTGTATAACCATCTTATTTCTGTGTATAAAAGAAGGCATCTATGTTCTGCGTCCATCTCCTCACAAAGCTATTCAAACAGGCCGAAGTTAAGGACGTGTGCTTTGATGTGGTTCATAACTTTAAAAGATATCAAGCAATACGATGTTAAATTCCGGTGACATTTTTCGGCTTGCCAGCATTTTCCTGTGAATGATACAATGCGTTGATTCACTCTCAGGTGCAACCTCCTTAATCCGAACAGTTAAACCAGACAGTCGTCCGGTCATGGCAGCAGCTCTGTATGTGCATATGCTGACACAAATGACCCATTTTAGTTGTACTGATATATAATCATCCAGCGACTTGAACAGTTCTGCTCCAGTGGTGTTGGTTGGCAAAGATAGTGCACATAACAAATCCTCATGCACATCCTCCTGATAAAGATATCGCACATAAACAAGTAGTATTGCCTTGTTGTCGATATCTGTAGATTCGTCAAGCTGGAGTGCGTACTACGGTGATGTATTAATCCTCTCCAACAATTGTATCTCAATGTATTCGGCTATTTTCTCAATGCGCCTAGTCACAATGCTAGCCGATCAAGGCACATGTGCTATCTTTTCACAGCAGCCTCTCCTAGAAGTTCGTGGCAAATGTCTTTAGTGGACGGCAAAATCAGTTCTTCACCGATAGTGAATGGCTTTTAAGCCTTAGCAATACGGTTAGCCACCAAATATGATGCTCTCAGTGCATTTTCTTTTATTGATGTGATAGGCCTCAGAAATTTCTTCTGTCCTTCGTGTTCCAGTTTTTTTCTTTGAAAATACTCCAGGGGCTTGTCTTTTAATCCAGAGTACTTGGCGTTCAAGTGGCGAAGCAGTTTTGAAGGTTTCATTGTCTCATTAGAGAGCCGGTCGCCGGAAACTATGCAGAGCGGGGTTGGTGTGTGGGAATCACCTGTCCCGATAAATCCATATTCAGGTAGGACTAATAGTATTGTCTATTAAAAGTTTTATGTTTCTTAGATGTTGAAGGCTCTTCTTCTGTCTCTTCACTGGGCCTTTTCTTTTCCCCAAGGAAACTTCCTAACGACGTTTGTTTCGTACTCATTTTTGCTAATTTGTGGGTTAAATTTGAGCAAATACAATATACACGTAGAAGTACCGGTGAACAGACAGAAGAGCAATACACACCTTCTCTCAACGCCACTGCTACAACGCCACTGCCGCTTGCAGCCTCTCAGCTCCCGATATCACGATATTTTGCACATGCGCAAATATTGTCGGTAAGGCAGTCACTAAAAACCTGTCTCTGGTTGCCTCTGTTGGAAGGTTGTTAAAATAAAATGAAATAAAAATAGTGTATATAGATGCTACATTAATATTTGAGTTAATATTTCATTTTAAATTGACAAACACTTAGACATTTTGCAATATTTCCGTGGTTTAATTAATTAATTAATACATATTGGGGTGTAACAATGTAACAAGTAATGTACGAAGGTTAATACATATTATTAAAAATATACAGTCGGACCTCTATTTAACGAAGTCGCTAAATTCCGAAAAAAAGTTCGTTATAAGGAAAATTCGTTAAATAGAGATTCACCTTTAAAATTACTTTAAACTACATAAAATAGATTTAAAATGCATAAACAATAAATATTATTAAAAAAAGTAATAATTTTAATGACATAAAGCATTCATTGCCACATGCGTACTTAAATTTTAATAATAAAGTCTGTTAATTTTGTACGATTTTTTTTTTCGTTTTTTTTTGAAAAAGTGTTTTCGCTCATAGTACGTCTCGCATCTTTGCAATGCACCAAAAACCCCTTCAGGTGTATTTTCTTCAAATTGTAATCCGCAATCGGATTGTTTCAAATGATTTTAGCATTTCATCATACGAAGGTTTTTTTTAATTTCTTCATTATGATCATTTCCATTTTCATCATCTTCATCGCAATTCATAGTTGTATTGTTTTTATTTTTCACACTGTCCAAAATATCCGATTCAGTTAGTGTTTCCGAGGTCTTAACTTCAAAATCAAGTGAAAGATAATCATCAATCAGCCCATCATCGTTAATTTTTCTTTTTCTTTCAGCTGTATCCTCAAAAAAGTTCGTTAAATAGAAAATGCACTTCGCTATTTGGAGGGTATTTTTCGAAGAAATTAGCAAAATGTTCTTGGTTCCAAAGAAAAGTTCGCAAAATAGAGGAATTCGCAAAATAGAGGTTCGTTAAATAGAGGTCCGACTGTATTTCAATATAATTATTGTCTGAAAAAGTAAAAGTTATTGCCTGAAATTGTAAAAAATATCAGTTTAAATATGTACACAGTATTTGATTAAAATCCTGAATGAATGACAATAATATTATACTGCTCGCGACGAGAGTCGAAACTCCCAGAATGCAACGCAGATTATATATTTTCCTTTCCTGGCCGTTCGCTCACATTCAAATAGAAGAGAAAATGGCGGTCGCTGCTTCACATTCAACATTTCGATGCGGAAAAGTTCTCAACAGTCAAGCTACGGAAACCGACGAGCAACGCTAAGCTTGACTGTTGAGAACTTTTCCTCGTCGAAATGTTGAATGTGAAGTTGAATAAATGGTTGTGATTGCTTATGCAGCGCGTTTGGAATAGATTTAACAACTCAACAGATGATTAGAGCCTCTACTCGTCTACTGTTTACAGTTACATTTGGAGTGTCTTAAGAATCGTTAATTTAACAGTTGGCTTTTGGCGAAATAGCGACTGCCTTACCGACAATATTTGCGCGTGAGCAAATTATCATGATATTGGTGCGGTTTTAGGTAACGTCTCTCAGCTCCCGGTTCACCCCTCGTCCAAGGAAAGTTGCACAAACCCCGGAGAAATACATCACAGTAAACAAAATGGAAATAACTTTAATGTTTCTTGGGTGGCCCGGTTCCAAATGATCTACGGACCAGTACCGGGTCCGCGGACCGGGGGTTGGGTATCACTGCTCTAGAAGATACAGTGAAGAACAACAACTTCAGTAGATGACTGCTAATTAAACGCTTTTTAATCTTTACTTAGAAAAAAAAAAGAAAAGACGTATCGATCGAAAAAGCGACTGTCGATTCCTCGTCTAAATAATCAAGTATTTCGTGATTGGCTGTCTAGAAATGATTTCAATCTCACGCGACATTGTGATTGGTCTGCCGCTGATTCTACTACCGCTGATCTTGAAAGATTAGTTACTTCTGAGTTATTAGGAATTTTAATCAAATTAACCATGATCCCTGAATTTCGATTGAAAAAAAAAAATGTAAATATTACTCCTTAATTTGGTTAGAAAAAGTCGATCATTTCAGATTTGTGAATTTATATCTTTTTATAAATTTCTGTTCTGCTGTCGATTTTTCTAGAATTGTTGATTGTTTGAATAATAAAACATCTAAGAATTAGTATCTCATGTGTTTTAAATCTTAGTTTAGGATAAGTTGGTAAACTTATAAAATAATAAAAAATTAGAATAATTAAGGAAAGAAAAATCAACTTCAAAATACGTAATAAGCCTCTAGAATATACAGTGAAAAACTACAACTTCCGTGGATGACTGCTACCTGTGATTATGTTCAGGGAGAAGCCGAAACACCTGGTATCTGCCCGGGCACAGTAACAGTGGTATCCGCTTCCACTTTGAGGAGAAAGTTTCCCAAAGAAAGTCTTTTTGCTGGTCTACCAGCAGACTGCTTGTCTATTACGTCCGAAAAGCGAATATTCCAATGGACTAGACTTCATTTGGACTAAAACTGTAGAAGATCAATATTGCTAACAGACTTGCTTTGTATGTACGCTCTGATTTGAAGAGAATGAGTGACATGCTATCATCAGTGTAACGAATTCTTAAGCTGGACGAGCGTTCGTTAACGATGCGAAACTGACTCGTGTGGCTTGTGGTGGTGTGCGAATATCGCTCATACTGTATGTATCTGTTGTCATCCATATCTGGCGTAAATATGCTGGGAACGGCCACACGAACAAAACATGTTTTTTTAAAATCTCTTTTTTTAGAAATCTTACCCTTTTCTTACGCATGCTTAATAAATATATATATTCCGATAATTAAACGCTTTCTGATCTTTACGGAGAAAAAAAAAAAAAAGAAAATACCGCCGTCTAGACCGGTCTAGACAGGAACATTTAAAAATGTATAAAAATGTTTATGACAAGGAAACCAGGTTTATCTTGGAGGCATGTATTATAAACACTTTTAAATGTTTTAACAACAGAAAGGAGTAGAAATTAGCCAAGCACTATTAGATAAATTTAAAGTCAATTGTAAAAATTTGGAAACAATTTTTAATAATTTCAATAATGAAATTAGTTTGTAAGCAAAATCTACTGTAATAATATGGAATTTTTAAAAGTTTTACAATTATTATAAACAATGTTGATAACAGTATATAAAATTGTATACATTCCCAAGATTTTCTGATATTATTCTTTATTATATTTTACGAAGAGTTTTTTCCATGTATATTATGCCTGATGAAGCAGTTAAAAATAATAAACTGCGAAATATAGCGTTGATAGGAAGAGCATGTGTTATTATTATTAGTAATTAATTGCATATTTTATTTTATTTTTAAAAAATATTCAAGAAACAGGCTACTTTGCTTTCAAAGTACACCTATAAAATCTTCGGTAGTAAAATTGCATCTAACTTTAAAAAAAATTGTAAATTAACTTTGAAACGCATGTTTTAATTTGTATTACTATTCACTAAAATTGTAATTTCTCTTATTTGACAATGACAAATAACAAAAAGTGGCTTACAAACTGGTTAGACATATGTGGTTTCCAAAAAGACAATATAATATTTATTTGTTAATTTTTATTTATTTTTGTATATTATTTCTTATTCAGAAGCTAAAAGGCTTAAATAACAATTTTTTAAAGGCTTTTTATTTCAGTTTACAAATATTATTAATTACTAAAAACATAATTTGAAAGCCCATTCTTACTAGAAAAATCTAATTAAGTTTTGTAATATTCACTGAATGTAATAAAGGCATATTAATAATAAGTGAAATAAAACCGATCTTCAAAAAAATTAACCCAATAAAGGAATTTTTTTTTCAGAAACTATCAGATTTTAATAACAACAAACCCTGGACTTTGATTGAATGAAAAAAATTCAGAAACTTACGGCCTATTTGGTTAAAGAAAGTTGATCATTTGAGATTTGGGAGTTTAGGTCTCAATCAGTAAAACATTTTTTTTAATTTTTTATTAAATAATTAAATCAAATAAATACTATAGATGATAATAAAGGAATATGATCTTATTCTTTATTGTTAATTAACACCATTACAATAAAAAAATTTAGAAAATACTTACTTTCTACAATTCGTGTATAAAATTTGTAAATTAAAATGTTGGCACGGTTTAATTTGATAATTTGTATTATTATTCTGTGACACTTTTATTTTTATTTGTTTTCTTATTTATCTGTTCATTTCCTGTTTTTATTCTGTAAATTTTAGTTAGTCTCTGTTAAAATAAATCAATCATGTTTATTTCTATAAACAGATGATTATAAAGGAATATCACCTTATTCTTTATTGTTAATTAACACAATTACAATAAAAAAAAACAGAAAATACTTGTTCATACTCTATATATCTGTTGTCACCCGTCTCAGGCGTACATATGCTGGGAACGCGACACGCGACAATACATGCTTTGCTTTTTTTTTTAGAAATCTCTTAAAGCTGATCTTACCTTTTTCTATCATGTTTAAAAAAATATATAATGTTTTTAAAATATATAAACTCCGATAATTAAACGCTTTTTAATCTTTACTTAGAAAAAAAAAAGAAAAGACGAATCGAGCGAAAAAGCAACTATCGATTCCTCGTCTAAGTAAATCAAGTATTTCGTGATTGGCTGTCTAGAAATGATTTCAATCTCACGCGGTTATGTGATTGGTCTGCACCTGATTCTCCTACCGCTGATCTTCAAAGACCTCTGTCTTCGGCGTCAACAGACATCACAAACTGCCGCTGAAAACAGTTCTCCGTGGCTAATGTGTGCCGGGTTTAATATCGTATACATGTTTAATACCATATCACCATAGCCAAAATATGCAGGACGGCCACAGTTCGAAATCACTGACAATAGAAATATATGCGCGCTATTGGGAAATACCGCAAGCCACGGAAGTCAGCTCCTTTGATGTGACGTTGACAAATACGCGTCCAGCTTCAAAGCAATGAAGTCCAGCTGACTTCAACGTCATAATCTTTGTTGAAGTCTACTGAAGTCCCGTTCTTTAGTGGCTAATGCGTTCCTGGCTTTATCGTGTAAGGACACAAAATGGTTTAAATGTAGCTCTAGAGTGTAGATCGATGACTTCACAAGGAGATCACTGTCCATTTGGATTGACCATGAAAATCTCCTGATCATCATCCTATCAAGCATTTTCGGATACTCTCCGGAGACGTGTTGTAGCCCGTATTCTCACAAGGCTCAAGGGACTTTGAAGAGCATTAAACTAACAATTGCTTTCCTATTGTGGACCATCATTAACAGTTTAAAACGTTGCTTTGAGACCTTGTGGTAACACTTATTATTGAATTTCAAATGAAAATAATGATTTGTTATGAACTATTGACAGAAAAACAACAATCACTCGAATGAGATTTTAATGGTTTGATCTTTGGTAGAGCTTGAAGACCAGTTCAGATGAATAATACATGCACTAAGCAATGGAAGGGGTCTATGTGCGGCGATGTACAGTTATGCTCGAGTTTTATTTTATTATTTATTTCCACTAATTTACTTAAATATTTAATTTGATTTTATTATTCTTAATTTTTATTATTTAGATCACAATCTATCAATGTGATTTTCAAAAAGTGCTAATTAAAACATATCAACAGTAACATTGATTTTTGGTCGTTTGTAATTCAGCTTAAAATAACGATTACATTGGCAAATTGAAAATTTACTTATTACATACTTTTTTTTTCTTAAAGATAATTTTTAAAAAAATTGACAGCATATTTGAAGTCATGAACTACGCTAAGCATTAAACTGATAATTAATAAATTAAATATTTAAAAAAATACATACACACTAAATTATTCCAATTGATGCAACATAAAAAAGTAGGTTTTTTGATGAAAGAATTAGAATATAGTTAAATAAACATAATATTCAAAAAGCTATTAAATTTTATTCGGTATACTTTTGAAAAATATAGATTAAAAATATGAACATGCATTCAATTTAATAACAATATAGGCTACTTAAAATGGAAATAATTGGAAACATTTTATGAAGATTTAGTTCTTCTTTGTCTTCTTGAAAAATGTTTGGAAGAACAAACATTTCAAGTCTTTCCTTTCATGGAAAAACCAAAGCAAAAAATTGCAGTCATACGTTTCAAATACGGTTTGGAATACGGTTGGTTTTGGTATTCCTGACCTTCCTTTAAAATTTCTACAGGAAATTTTGAGTAGCCATGTATCTATTTAAGTGGGAGGTGAATCACTATAGAACTATTTATATGTTTTTTATTGTGTATATTCGTAGCTCATTCTCAACAAGATTTTCAGTAATGCAATCTAGGTGGATGCCCAAAGTTGTTAATAGAGGGAGCTACCTGTTTCCACACTCATCTATAATTTCTGCTCATATACTAAAACAGCAAGTTTTCACTCAGTTTTCTTTTTTGCAATTTGTAACTACTATCAATAAATAAATTATATCCTTATATTTTATAGATATTATATCTATTTTAATGACTTCTTTTTTTATTCAACAATAATTTATCAAAATAAAAAATTTATTTTTAGATGTAATTCTTGATGTATAGCACTAATGACTAGATATAAACAACGATCGAAGAAAACCAGAAAAGGTTAATTAATAATATATAGTTTAAAAAAATTAATGTGTGAAAGGTTAAAAAAATTCTAATACAATCTTTCCAAAACACACAAACAGTAAAATAAAACTACATTAGAGTGACTAGTTTCGAACGCCTTTTCGGAGTTCTTTTTATTAAGCATATTTTGGGCTTATTATTTTACAAACATATGCATTTATTTTTTAAGTGTTGGTTTATTTTATTAATTTTTTTTTAATTATAATACTGTTTTGTAAATTGAAATAAATTTCGTTTGGCTTAATACTTTTCTGCAATTATATTTCTTTTATTATAAAGCTGAAGTCTTACTGTCTGTAACTTATCTATATTTATCATTCTATATTTTTGTTTTGAAATTTCGTTTGCAAGAAATATATATATTTGATTTTGGCACCTTCTGTCGTTCATTTCGCTTTCCAATATGAAGACCCAGTTGTTTATCATTTCCATCAAGTTTGTCAGGGTGTTTGTGTGTTCATGTGTCCTTCTAATTTATATCAGTTTTAAATTCATTATTGGTTAATGTGCTTTCAATTTCTATTAGTATCTAATACAACTAAGATTGTTCTTGAAAGAAAAATAAAACTAAAGGAAATGAAAATTCCATGTATTATAGAAATTGAAAAACAAACTTACGTCCTAATTGGATAAATATAAAAATGAAAAATAAAACTGTCACTCCTTCAAAATTTCCTTTGATTTTTTTTTTTTGTGTGTGTGTTTCTTTTTAAAACATTTACTATAAGTAATAAAAAGATAAAGAATAATTTATAATTAAGTTTTCTCAATTATCTTTAAAAAACAATATACTAATTTTATTTTTTTTTACACCGGTGTTAAATAGCTGTCTTTCTTTAAATATCTGTGAATTTAATGAAGGAGAGGTGAAACATGAAAAAGTAAAATTATGTAAAAGTTTGAAGCAATTTATAAGCAATGTTCTATTATAAAACTTTTCTTCAATTTATAATAAATAGATTTACCTCCTGATTAAGAAAAGAAATTCAGAAAGAAGAAAAAAATAGTTTCAGCTATTTATGTATTATAATTTGTAATTATATTTTTTATTCAGTTAAATGCTCAACATGCGGTTATTTACAACATGTGGTTATTTAAAACTGCCTTAACATTTATTTTATTTTATTTTAAAAAACTATTCAAGAAACAGGCTAGTTTTCTCTCATCATTAACCTATAAAATCTTTGGTAGTAAAATTACATCTAACTTAATAAAAAAATTGTAAATTAACTTTGAAAAACATGTTTTAATTTGTATTACTATTCACTAAAATTATAATTTCTCTTATTTGACAAACTGACAAATAACAAAGAGTGACTTACATCCTGGTTAGACACATGTGATTTGCAAAAAGACAATATAATATTTAATTTGTTAATATTTATTTATTTTTTTATATTATTTTCCTTATTTGGAAGCTAAATGGCTTAAATAACAATTTTTAAAGGCTTATTATTTCATTTTCCAAAAATTATTAATTACATAAAACATAATTTGAAAGCCCATTCTTAGAAGAAAACTCTAATTAAATTTTGTAATATTCACTGAATGTAATAAAGGCATATTAATAAGGTGACCATTTTTTCTAAAATGAAAAAGAGGACGCAAATAATTTGAAGAAAAAAAAAATGTTAAATCGGGGGTTTCAGGGGCATAAACCTATCTGTTCAACCAAAAACAACAAGGTTTTAAACTCCACATATCAATAAGGAGGACATATTACTCTTCAAACATCAAAAAGGAGGACAGAATTTACAAAAGGAGGACATTTAGGAGGACAGTTCTCAAGGGAGGACAGAGCTTCAAAAAGGAGGAATGTCCTCCCTAAAGGAGGACGGTTGGTCACCTTAATATTAATATTAAGTTAAATAGAACCGATCTTCAAAAAAACTAACCCAAATCAGGAAACTTTTTTCAGGGACTATCAGATTTTAATAAACCCTGGGCTTTGATTGAATGAAAAGAATTCAGAAACTTACCTTCTAATTTGGTTAAAGAAAGTCCATCATTTCAGATTTGGGAGTTTATGTCTTAATCAGTAAAACATTTTTTTCAATTTTTTTTAAATAACTGAATCAAATAAATACTATAGATGATAATAAACGAATACGACCTTATTCTTTATTGTTAATTAACACCATTACAATAAAAAACATCAGAAAATACTTACTTTCTACAATTCGTATATAAAATTTGTAAATTAAAATATTGTCACGCTTTATTTTGATTATCTATATTATTTTTCTTTGTTTTCTTATTTATCTGTTAATTTCCGGTTTTTAAATCGAATGAAATTCAGGTCATCACATTTTCAAATATAGAAATAAAACTTATAAACTTAACTAAACAAAATACATTTCACGAGTACTTTCAGGGAGATGACGCCCTGTTCTCAAGTGATCGATACAAGATTTAAAAAATCAACGTTACAAGCGACAGAGAAACAATCGGATCACGTGGGCCGGGGGCCGTTCCATTATCCTTTCCGGGGGTGGGTCGCTACTGCTGGTGTCTTCACTTGAGGCCGATCCAAAAGGGGAAGAGAACTGTAAAGCTCAAAGATGAATGAAAGAGTGCGTGTGGAATAAGAAAAATAACTGTCGAGAAAACTTTTTTAGCAATAATGCGGGAGAAGGTGGGGGGGGGGGGGGTAGATGTCCATGCGTGAAAGGTTTAAACCAAGATATGAAATTGACCAAAATTTAGTTAAAATTGGTCAATCCTTATCAATGAAAAAGCTTATATTGAGAACCAAGCGGGAAAGGGAGGGAAGGGTGGAAGTTAAGAGGGTCTAGGTTACTTATGGAAGCTGTAGTGTGGGATGGTTATCACGGACAGGTTGTCATTATAGCAATCCTTGTCAGTAAGGGGACGTCCATTAATTACGTGAGGTGTTTCTTAAAAAATTTGGACCCCCCCTCCCCCTTGGTGAGATTTCAAAAATTTTAACAACCAAAAAAAAAAAAAAAAAAAACGGAAATCTTGCTAT